>JBAIZL010000004.1:155157231-155352231 GCA_036971475.1 Prosapia bicincta
AAACGCACAACCACTAGGCGTAAGTCCTCATCACTATTTTCGACAAACAGTTTAATACAAATTCTACGTGTATGGCATACGAAAGGAGCGTAAGAGGTATCCAGAAATTATTAAAAATAACACTCGGTCCAAATTTATGTTTCAAACACATCAGTTTTAGGCTTATGTCAAATTTCGTATTTATTAAAAATATAGTTGGGCCGAATTATAGAATTTTCGATTCTAAAATATTTCGTTCGATTCTCGATTCTTTTAATTAAATAGGCCTACATGTTATTCTCTAATAATGAATTTAGTTAATATCTTGTTTATATGATAAAGAGTTTTAAAAGTTCCGTCTTAATCTACGATTTTTTGAGTCGAGAATCGGAATCTAACCATCTCTAGTTAAAATAGTATTTCCCGCTGTAGTATAGCCTATATTAATCTCCCATTACGAACAGCCCTCGCCGACCCAGACTTCACCTAATGCTGAATCTCCTTTAGGAGATACCTGTCGGACAATATTGAATATGTATTATATTTTGAAAATACCACACGTAATAATGGAACTAAATAAAGAAGAACCGCAAAAAGGGAACAAAATATGATCACTTTGTGTAACCGACAGTCTCAGACTACAGTTGTTTGTAAGGATAATATGTTAATATTAAAAGTGGAAATGTGTGTTATCAGTGAAAGTACACAACTTGCATAAAACAAATTATTTCAAATGCAGAAAAACAGGTGGAAAACAACCCCCTCACAGACGGGTGAATCATTCTAGGAAATTCTTACTGAATTGGAACCGCCGTGAACTGGATCCAGTTAACAGTGAACAGAAATATATTATCGAGAACTTCCACAATTTATTACAGATTTAAAGCATGAAAGCTATTTGGACGCAGTGAGGGTGGGGAAGCTCTCCTCTTCGTTAGCTTCTGTTGTTCTGTTCACATCTATCATAGATAATACGAGAAACTAGTTATGGTGTGGTGAAATAAGCGCTGAAAATGATGACAATCCTCATAAACACTGTTGTCATGATTGGGCAAAAGCAGTTTTGAAGCATATCCATCAAAATTACCTAGCTTACACGCCAAAATACTTTTCTAATTTTAATTCCACTTAGTTAAGATTGAATATAGGTCAGTCAAAATCATTTAAAAAGTTTTATTAATATTTCATTTGGTTAAAACTATAATAGCTATAATAGATTATACTTTTTTCAATTCCTTTTATTAGTTTACACTCTCACACACACACACACACACACATATATATATATATATATATATATATATATATATATATATATATATATATAGGCCTATATATATATATATATATATATATATATATATATATATAAGTGAACTTACATGTTTTTCAAATTTCCTATCGTTAATAAAATACTTTTTATTCGTTCATTGTTCAAATAAATTTTTTAAATTTGTAGTGCATGACACTTGATGTTAATACAGTTTTTTCAAATACTATTTCATTAATTAAATTTAATGAATTAATTTTCGTTTTGTATGCGAGAAAAACGTTTCACAAAAGGGACAGGGTATGCAATATTATTTCGTGTCATTTGGTTTAAAATAAGTGATAACATATGATTTAATAAAACACTGATTTTATGTTGTAGGTTATGTGGTAGAACAGCTGTTTTAATGCATAGGTTTTGTTACTTTATTTATATTAATTCTAATGATTTAATATAAAGTAACTCAAATAAAATTTGTCTTTGTTGACCTAATTAGGAACTAACTTTAAACAATTTTGGTTTATATTATTTGTTCGTAAGAAATACTGTTAATTAAGCAAGTATTGCTATTTACTGTTTTGCAATAAGTAGTTAATTATTGTACTCGTATACTGCTCATTGAAAGTATTGCATATGAAGTATACTTATATGTAGCTTATGGTTTTTTCAAACTAGAAGAACAATAATAACAAGTTATAAAAATAAACAACCCGAAGATTTAAACAAAAAACTTGGCAACCTGTGGAAAATATTAAGGTCTTTCGTCTCTTAAACATTATTAAATACACGGATTATATTTTGTTTAAGTAACCAATACGTCACAAGCCATGTCCATTAGATAAACGTATTTTCATTTTTAAAGTAAGCAATAGTTTTATATAAGAATGAACTTACTCTAATATAGATCACTTTCTATATGATGAGTCAGGCGTCTCCCTGCATATCGGACGAATACGTTGAGTGTGCAGTCGCTGCCATACGTATATGTGTTTGCCATTAGAGTAGTATTAACCATTAATCATAGATAGCGGCAGTGTGGGATAACAGGTGGACAATAGCTCTTTAGATAACGTATCAGCTGACAAGTGTTGTAAAATGTAATTTGTTTTTATTTTTAATTCTCAAAGGTCAAAAGCAAACATCACAGCTTGTTTAACAAGCACTTTATACAATTTAGAAGGAGAATGTCCACGAGGTTTTTGGCTACGGCTACTCTAGGCGTATTTGTCACGGTGACATACAGGCAATAGGAAAATGCTAAAAGCTTATATTGATTCAAGCGGATCCGGACACCATCGGCGTTCAATGTCAGCGTGTTTAGTATATATTAGCATTTAAAAAAGGTTTTCTTTTTCAACAATATTGACACACACACACATATATATATATATATCGCAATATGAATATTCCTGATGATGTTGGTACTGTTAGCCAACGAAAGGCTTTGTATTGTAAATTCAATTATAATTCTTGTATTTGTATTTTGACTTAGTTCTTTATATATATATATATACTTATTATTATTATAACAACTAATATAAAGAAAACATATTCAAAGTCAATTACTATTTTGGTCAACAACGAAAACTTTTATTTTATTTACATTTTCTTAAATAGTTATGATATTAATAATATAAATAAAGTAACATAACCTATGCTTTAAAACAGTTGTTCTATCACTTGATATATATCATAAAATCATTTGTTTTTAGAAATCATATGTTATCACTTATTTTAAGCCAAATGGAACGAAATAACTATATTGCATACCTTGCCTCTTTTGTGGAAGGTTTTCTCCCATACAAAACTAAAATATAATATTATTAAATTTAATTAATAAATTAATATTTGAAAAAATGAATCTAAACTTGAGTGAATGAATAAAAAAATATCTTATTAACATTTGAAAATTTGGACACTATATATATATATATATATATATATATATATATATATATATATATATATATATAAGAAGAGTGTGAACTAATAGATGGAATTGAAAAATAAAATGAATATGGCGACTTACATGTAGTATTGAATAATGAATTAATAATTAATTGATTAATATTTCAATCGGTGTTTCAAACATTTAAAGATTAGATTATCTCGACTATCAAAATTAAAAGCTGCTACTATTACAGAAAATAAGTTTAAGTTTATTACTTTATTAAGTGTTAATTACTTAATTTGTATTATTTTGACAATTATTAGTATTGTGATTAGGCTTGATAGTTTCAGAGCAGCAAGAAAAATTATAAGTCAATTCTACTCATTTTGAAACATTTCCTGCTAATGAAGCTTTAATGAAACCTACATTAGTCTTAATTAATGTTTTTCTTGTGTTTGTCTACTATTATATTGATTATTGTGGTATTATTAATATAATAATTATTACACTATTAAAGAAACAACAAACAACAAAATAAATTTGGATAACTTTCAAATTTAATGGGCTGTATATCCTTATTGTTTTTTTTTTCAGCGACTGTACTTCAAAGGCCATCTTTACTTGTACGCACTGTAGCCCGTTCGGTGATTACAGATAACAGGTACGTTTAAACCAACAAGTATTACCTGCCTAATTAACATGATTACACAACGAGCGACAGTTTATATGTTGCTCTCAGCTCGATCACTTGTCACTTTGCTTTAGTTTTAATCGTTCATGTAGAAAATTAATAAATAGAATATTTGCCACCTTCTGACCTAAGTTCTTCATTTTCTCATTCACTGTGTAATTGATTCGTATCTCTTTGATCATTTCTCACCTATTTTTACGCGTTTAACAGCAACACTGCTTATTTTCGAGGATCTAAGAAATAGTTACGCTCCAGGATGTTCCTGTACTGGGCACCCAGTTAATCTAGATCCTGTACTCGGCAATCGGGAGCAGACGGCCACGCCCCCTTTCCGATATCTGTATCAAACAATACGGACGGAACTCACACATTGAAATATTCAACAACTACCTCAGTGACGTACATTCTTAACGAAAGTAACAAGTAGATACATTATCTCTCCTTAGCTCCGCCAGAGGACATATTCACTTTATATAAACCCATTCCATCCATCTTCCCTGCTTCCAGGTTCGGGAATTATAATGTCCCATCCTCAGTCCTATTTTTATTTCAACTATATTTCATTATCGTTTTCATAAACCTTGATGTAATGGGTAGACACCTTCACAGGTGAATTACCTACGCTATACATTTTATAGTGTGAAATGTCATTCTACACTGTACATACCAAACGAACACTCAAATACAATACGAACAATCAAATGCAATACTATATACTCAAATGCAAGACGAACACACACATACAAGACGAACAACCAAATACAAGACGGACAATCAAATACAAGAAGAACAATCAAATACATAACGAACACTCAAATACAGACGCACAATCAAATACAAGACTATATACTCCACTACAAGACGAACGCTTGAATACAAGACGAACACTCAATTACTGACGAACAATCTAATACAAGACTATATTCTCAAATAGAAGATGTATAATAAAATACAAGACGAACTATCAAATACTTAACAAACACTCTAATACAAGACGAACGCTGAAATAGAAGACGATCAATAAAGTACAAAGCTATATACTCCAATACAAGACGAACACTCGAATACAAGAGAATCAGTGAAATACAAGACTGGCAATCAAATACTAACGAACACTGAACTAAAAGACGAACAATAAAAGACAAGACTATATACTCCCATACAAGACGAACGCTGAAGCAGAAGAAAACTGAAATACAAGACAGACACTCCAATACAGACGAACAATTATATACAAGACTTTATACTTAAATACAAAACGAACACTCGAATACAAGACAAACAATGAAATATAAGACTGACGCTTAAATACTGACGAACAATTAAATACAAGACCTTATACTTAAATACAAGACGAACAATACAATGCAAGATTGTATACTCCAATACAAGACGATCACTGAAATACAAGACGGATACTCCAATACTGACAAACAATCAAATACAAGAATATACATATACTTAAATACAAGACGAACGCTCGAATAGAAGACGAACACTGAAATACAAGACGGACACTCAAATAGTGACGAGCAACCAAATACAAGACTATATACTTAAATAAAAGATGGACTCTCGAATACAAGACGAACATTGAAATACAATATAAACGCTCGAATGCAAGACGGACATTTAAATACTGACGAGCAATCAAATACAAGAATATATACTTAAATACAAGACGAACGCTCGAATAGAAGACGAACACTGAAATACAAGACGGACACTCAAATAGTGACGAGCAACCAAATACAAGACTATATACTTAAATAAAAGATGGACTCTCGAATACAAGACGAACATTGAAATACAATATAAACGCTCGAATGCAAGACGGACATTTAAATACTGACGAACAATCAAATACAAGAATATATACTTAAATACAAGACGAACGCTCGAATAGAAGACGAACACTGAAATACAAGACGGACACTCAAATAGTGACGAGCAACCAAATACAAGACTATATACTTAAATAAAAGATGGACTCTCGAATACAAGACGAACATTGAAATACAATATAAACGCTCGAATGCAAGACGGACATTTAAATACTGACGAACAATCAAATACAAGAATATATACTTAAATACAAGACGAACGCTCGAATAGAAGACGAACACTGAAATACAAGACGGACACTCAAATAGTGACGAGCAACCAAATACAAGACTATATACTTAAATAAAAGATGGACTCTCGAATACAAGACGAACATTGAAATACAATATAAACGCTCGAATGCAAGACGGACATTTAAATACTGACGAACAATCAAATACAAGAATATATACTTAAATACAAGACGAACGCTCGAATAGAAGACGAACACTGAAATACAAGACGGACACTCAAATAGTGACGAGCAACCAAATACAAGACTATATACTTAAATAAAAGATGGACTCTCGAATACAAGACGAACATTGAAATACAATATAAACGCTCGAATGCAAGACGGACATTTAAATACTGACAAGAATATATACTTAAATACAACACGAACTCTCAATTACAAGACGAACACTCACATAGAAAACGAACAAATAAAATACTAAGCTATATACTCCAATACAAGACGAATGTTCGAATACAAGACGAACACTGAAATACAAGACGAATAATCAAATACTGACGAACAATAAAATACTAAACTATATACTCCAATACAAAACGAACACTGAAATACAAGGGAGAACTCAAATACTGACAAACAATGAAATACAAGACTATATACCTAAATACAAGGTGAATACTGAAATACAAGAAGAACAATATTATAAAAGAGGAACCTCCAATACAAGACGAACACTGAAATAGAAGGCGGACACTCAAATACTGACGAACAATCTACTACAAGATTATATACTTGAATACAAGATTATACTCCATTACAAACGAAGAATCAAAAAGAATAGTGTATACTGTACTCAAATAAATACTCTACTGATTTTTATTTCTATAAGTTATATTCAAATAAAAAACGAACAATCAAATACGTCTTACCAATCTATTTGCATTTTATGTTTCAATACCTTATCGGTGAGTTTTGTCGTTTCTTGAACCAAAAGCCTAACGCCGCACGTGCGCGATCCACATTCCACCGTTCCGTTTCCATTAATACTGACAAAAAACAGGTCAGATTTAAATTAACGCAAATGTTTAACTAATTACCCAAACAGAACCGAGGTTTGACGCAATAAGCGCCACACAAAATGAAACAACCTTGACGATATGGGTCGATGAAGTAATTTGAAATTTTAAAATAAATCCCAAAATTCTTCGCGTCCGCAGCCGTCAACGTTATAAATAAGCCTTAGCCTTGACAACACGCCCCTGCCTCGCACCTTACAACACCTCGGTGTGACGCATTGTTTTTTAGTTATAACCTTCCACAACACGAGCTGCAGCTTGTCACTTAAATCTCGCGGACATGTTTCCAATCAGTTGGAAGCGGACAGTTTTGGCTGCCTGTGAATTCGTCTGGCTTCATAGTGTGCATGCCCTGGCTATATTCGTTGCAGAGTTGTATTTCATCGCACTTCTAGTTATTTTACAGTCTTTGCTAGATGCGTGATGTCTGGCAGATATAATGTAAATTAGAGAGATTTTAGAAACGGAAGTTAAAGTCTTTTGTGAACATCTCTTTGCGCCAACTACGACTATCCTGTGCACTAGCTGTGGCCATATCATACAACTATCCTATACTCCCGTCATGACAGGTCTATGCAGGAGTAATAATCATCGTATTCACCACTTATGACCATTATATGAACCAGAAATGTCCACCATAAGCACCAGCTATACTCATTTTATAAATCATCAATGACCATTCTATGAACTGCCTATGACTACCTATGCACCAGCTAGACCCATCCAGCTAGCCATGACAAGTTTATACAGAAGCTATGTCCATTATATATACCTCCTATGCCCATTATATGCACCAGATATGTCCTCCATCGTATGCACCATTAATAATGTTTATCCTTTGGACTAGCTATGGCCATTATATCCAATGGATTTGACTACCTATTGACCTTATATAACCATCCTATACTCCAGCTATTACCATCTCCTACGCACCAGCTATGGTCATCTAGTATGCACCAACTATGACCATCTCCTACGCACCAGCTATGGCTAACTAGTATGCACCAACTATGACCATCTCCTACGCACCAGCTATGGTCATCTAGTATGCACCAACTATGACCATCTCCTACGCACCAGCTATGGCTAACTAGTATGCACCAACTATGAGCATCTCCTACGCTCTAGCTATGGCTATCTAGTATGCACCAACTATGAGCATCTCCTACGCTCTAGCTATGGCTATCTAGTATGCACCAACTATGAGTATCTCCTACGCACTAGCTATGGCTATCTAGTATACACCAACTATGAGCATCTTCTACGCACCAGCGATGATCATCTAGTATGCACCAAATATGGCCGTCTAGTACGCACCAGCTATGACAGTTCTATGATCCTAGTACACATAACTTTTACCTTTCGGGGACATACATTTCCGAACAGCTTAATAATTATAACCAGTTTCGAGGAAATATTTTCATTGATGAATTCTTTTTGGTAATTTTGCGGAACTTTCAGAATAGTTTAAATCGTTATTCATATTTGTTTTATTATTATTGAGGATTTTTTTATAAAATTTTTAATACAATTATTTTACCCTTTTACTATCCTTCTTTGCCGTTTGCTCAACACTAATGACAAGGTCTACATGACAAATATCTGCTTTCTAGTGCAAATAGTATATTTGTTTATGTCGTAATTTGGCCCCATTTCCTATTACTAACAATAATGTTTTTATTTTAACCTGAAGTACCCGAATAATAAGGCAAACTTTGGACTGATTGGTTTGAAGTTAGTAGGGACCACCACAGTAGAATTAATAGAGGTAAACCAGGATCGACTAGAGTTTGACTTTTGAATCGGATTCTGTTGTTTTCCAGACGTTTCAAATATGCTTAACCTACAGTTTTGTTTGAGTGGGAACTCTCTAAAGTTGCGTGAAGAGCATTCATTCACCCGCGTCGTTATCAATCACTGTACTTTCTAGGTAGATGCACGGAAAATAAATATATGAAGAGTGTATAGATTTAAACACTCGCGGTTTGATTAACGCATGCAAATAGAAGATAAGAATGGAATGTAGTAATTAGCGAAGTTTTGTGAATTCCGCTACAAACCCCAGCGCGCTGACGCTCCTCTGTTCGTTAACCTCTCAAACTCATATGTGCTAATGAAACTCTGACTCAAACGCAAATTTTTATAGAGTTATGTTTCAGAAAGGAAAATAATAAACAAGTGACGTCAGGTTGAATACTTTAAGATGCCAAACTTGAAAATAATGGACCAAGAAAAGAGAGTTCTTCCAATATTCCTAACTTCTTTAGGTGATGGACCAAAAAGAGCTGTGCCCTTACTACAATCCTACTTCCTTACCACACATTAAATCATGGACCAAGAAAACTTGTATTCCTCCAGTAAGCCTACCTTTTTTAGGTGATGGAGCAGAAACAATTGTTCCTTTTCCCACAATCCTACCCTCTTACCACACTTTATATGATGAGCCAAGAAAAGTTGTATTCTTGCAATAATCCTACCTTCTTTAGGTGATGGACCAAGAAATGATGTATTATTTCAATAACCCTACGTTCTTTAGGTGATGGATCAAGAAAAGTTGTATTCTTCCAATAATCCTACCTTCTTACCACACTTTAAATGATGGACCCAGAAAAGTTGTATTCCTAAAATAATCCTACCTTCTTACCACACATTAAATGGTGGACCAAGAAAAGTTGTATTTTTCCAATAATCCTACCTTTTTACCATACTTTAAATGATGGACCCAGAAAAGTTGTATTCCTAAAATAATCCTCCTTTCTTACCACACATTAAATGGTGGACCAAGAAAAGTTGTATTCTTCCAATAATCCTACCTTCTTACCACACTTTAAATGATGGACCCAGAAAAGTTGTATTCCTAAAATAATCCTCCTTTCTTACCACACATTATATGGTGGACCAAGAAAAGTTGTATTCCTAAAATAATACCTTCTTACCAAACATTAAATGATGGACCAAGAAAAGTTGTATTCTTCCAATAACCCTACCACCTTTAGGTAATGGACCAAGGAGATTCGTGCCCTTTGGATAACTTTACTCTCTTACTCCCTTCTAGGTGATGGATGGAGGACAGTCTTGTCTTTACGATACGTCGTACTTCTCTTTACATGAATGACCACGATATGTAGCCTCACGATTATCCTACACCTGTATACCCGTCTTTAGTCCGTCGGCCTACTTTAGTAATATCTTTCTTACGATCGTATTATTTTACCCACCAGACGATTATAACCTGAATATTAGTCTTTGTTATTAATTTCAGGAATAAAAAAAATAATACTAAGTTATACTCTGTGACTAAAGACACTAATATCTAGCTTGAAAGATATTGATACACTAAGTAGGCCTACTGGTTGTTACTTGAACAATCTTTTCCGGAAGCTGGATTATCATCACATCTGGCTACTTAATGAGTTCAGGGATGAGAGAGCTTATCTCTCAAAGCATGTGTTTATGGCTGTCGTTAACTGAGCAACAATCTTTTAATATACTTATTGGCATACATTCAGTTAGACGCTTGGTTATATTCCATCAAAACAAACTATTAATAAAAGCATGATGTGATAAAATAGCAATACAGAATAGCGAATTTATTTACAAAGTCGTAAATTGTAATAATATTTCTTAAGTGGGTCTAGCATTATCATAACCTAAAAACAACGCATCTGTGCGTGCATTTCTTTAATGTGTCTTTAATAAAGTACTCGACTTTCTTTAATAAGGGGAATGCACAAATTTTAGTGGGAAAGGTACACTATACTGTAACGTAGAGAAACATCACAATTGGTACTGAATAATTGTTAACCAGACGAAAAGGTGTATTTCTATCGCGGAAATCATATAAAGGCTCCTATTCTTTGCCCTAAACTCTTTTTAAATTCCTTTAATTAGTTCACACTCTCCTTATATACAACTTGTTTGAAATACTTTTTATTTATCCACTTAAGTTCAAATACATTTTTTTAAACTTGTAGTGGATGTAACTTGATGTTTATACAGTTTTTTCAAATATTATTTTAATAATTAAATTTAGTAATGTATTAATTTTATTTTTATATGGGAGAATCAGTTTTCAAAAACGGGGCAAGGTATGCAATATAGTTATTTCGACCCAATTAGCTTAAAATAAGTGATAATATGATTTCATTAAACAGTTGATTTTATGTTATAGGTTATGTGGTAGAACAGCTGTTTTAACGCATAGGTTATGTTACTTTATTTATATTAATTGTAATTATTTAATAAAAAGTAACTAAAATAAATGTTTTCTTTGTTGACCTAAGTAGGCATTAAATTTTAAACATTTTCGTTTATATTAATTGTTCCATATCTGGTGGTTGTAGTCTAAATGTATGTTGACAAGTTGCTCTGAATTATAAAAAAATTGAAAATATAAAAAAACTAGGCTCTTCTCGCGTATCTGTGTGTAGCAAGTAACTACCCGTCAGCAAAATCTAATCAGTATCATACGGAATAGCTCTGAGTCCTTCGTAGTACGATTGCTGACACCGACTTTATTGCCTGGTTGGTAAGTATGGGGGGAGGGGAGAGTCTGAAGCACAGATCCGGGCGCGTGAATAGGGATATCACAACAAATTGTAATTCACTGTTCATTGTACGAACCTATGTGAAGGCTAAAGAGGCCCGCTTAAAACCAAGAGCTGGTGTTTATTCGACAAAATAAAAAATCCAGAGCTATTGATTTTATCGTTCGGTAAAATAAATGTAACGAAATAAAAATAGTCACAGCCGTTTGGCTAAATGTCTTCCAAAAGGAAAGAATAACTCATTTACCATTGGTTGGAATTTGGGGTCGTAAAATTGGGACCTGTAGAAAAGCAAAAAATTTCCAAAAGCATTTTCCTATCAATACGCCTTTTTATGATAAAAAGTTTTTCTATAGTTCGATGCGGTTCCAAATCATGTTTAAGAAGATTATCACGTTGAGGCTATTCTCGCTTGCATCATCCTTGAGCGAGTTCATTGTCTGCCGCTGATAGAGTTGCCTCTGGTATGAACGCCTTTAGTGTAACAAAGGGAGCGTCACACGACGAAAATTATACCAGTATAGTACACTACATCCGGAACTAAGATGTACTGGATTCACCAACCATAAGGCTCAATAGGCTATCGACAAAAATTTGTGTAATTATTACTAGGAATTGTTTTTACCAACTAGATGTAACTCTCAGCTGATTAGTATACATATTTTAGAATATACAGTAAAGTCTCACTAATCCGTCAGTAATGGGGCTGGGATGCTGCCGGATTACTGGAGGATCCATTATGTACATTGAACAATATTTATGTTTATTGTCCAAAAATAAAGAAAACGTATTAAAGCATTTATGTACTGATCTTGAATGACTGATATGTTACAATAAAAGGTTACCTTATCTTTAACGGTGAAAACAAAATTAAAATATGTTTCCGTTTACATTGCAATGACATTGTGCACTTGCACTTTAGTAACAGTCATTATATATAGCTACTGCAAAAACTTACGGGTTCAAGTCGTTAGCATATCTCGAGCTACACAACTAGAACCGGGCGGCGTAAAGGTCAGTCAGTCACTGACATCGTCATGCAGTGAAAAATATACAAGTTATGTTTACATATTGATTAGTTTTACATTTTCTGTCCTTCACGATAACGCCGGATAACTGTAGGGGCCGGATAGCTGCAGGGCCGGATTATAGAGAGTTTACTGTATATTACGAACTACTGTATTATAATTAATTGTTATGAATAACTGCCCTAGTTAATAAAACTGCTAATCCAGTATTTGACGAACCTGTATAAAATTAGTAATATTTCGAGCGAGCGTAACTATTTTTAAAAAAACGGATAATGACGTCAGCAATGTCTTTTGCCTGTCCCCACCTCATCTACCTAAAGCAAATCTCACAGCTGCGTACTCTAATCACAGCATAAACCTGCTTACACGCTAAAATAAAATGCTGTTAAATAATTGCAGCACCGTTTAATAGAAGTCGTAAAGAAAACAAACACTATTTATAGTTATAAAGACTTATTAAAGCATGAAATCCATTGCTAGTAGAGCGGAACAATGATTAGTAATTGCTATACAAACGTTCTATCAGTCGTTTTGTTCAAGTTGTTACAAATCCTTACGAAATGAGAAAACGTCAACACTATACAGTATGTTTGTCTTTGCCTATATAGTTGTGACGCGACTGTTCATGAATCAAAAAATGACTCTGCTCTTAGTAATATTAGGTGAAGTGTTAATGCAGACGACAATAGTCTCACATGCTTATCTACACTGGGAAGTTACATTACTTTGTTATTTGTTTTCCGTATTATAAACATTTTACAATTCAAGCAGCAGGACGTTTGTGTTTATAATGTGAGATGCACTTCAGATTTTGAAAATATAAAGTGACCCAGTTTTACACGGTACAAAAACATGGAACGCGACACGTCTGAAAACATTTTGGCCCGCTACCTCCTGAATGGTACTTTTATACGCGCTAATATGTATGCAGCTGCTCTGCCGAAGGGGAATGGCAGAAGAGGAGAAGGGGATCGGTATATTTTCTACTCGTAAATTTTAGGCTCCTTTATTTCTTGGTTCAAATACAAACTCTTTTTCTGGTTTCAGGGAAAAACTTCGTATATGGTAGAAATTAATATGTATCTTCATGTAGAAATTACCAATACTTTGTGCAACAACATTTACCTCAGTATTGTGTGTGCGCGCGCGTGTGTGTGCGTGTGTGTGTGTGTGTGTGTGTGTGTGTGTGTGTGTGTGTGTGTGTGTGTGCGTGTGTAATGAATAAAAATATTTCAAATAAAAATACAAATTCTTGTATTTTAAATATTTGTATTTATTAACTATATTACAAGTATCGTATCACTATATTTAATATATATATATATATATATATAATATATATATACATAATATTATATATATACTATATACATATAAAGCAACATACGTTATTCAAATACAAGAATATTTATATTCATATATTTTTTCAAATATTCTTGTATTTGAATAACCTCTGTTGTTTTAGATTATTAAACAAGAGCGTTCTCTTGTTATTATATATATATATATATATATATATATATATATATATATATATTGCAAAAATTTTCAATCGTTAATAAAATATCTTTTTATTTATCCAATCCAAGTTCAAATACATTTTTCTTAATCTATAGTTGATGGCACTTTATGTTAATGCAGTTTTTTCAATTATTAATTAATTATATTTAAAATGGATTCATTTTCGTTCTATGCGGGAGTAAAACTTTCATAAAAGGGGCAAGGTATGCAATATAGTTATTTCGTCCCGTTTGGCTTAAAATCAGTGGTAACATATGTCACTGAGGACGTCATTATAATGTGCCTAATTTATTTCATGTATTTATTGCTACTTGTGTTTGTATTATTGTTTTATTTAGTTTGATATACTGTATTTGCGTATTCAGTGTGTAGACTTAAAGCGTTTATTATTACAGCTCCACTTGATTGGAGACTGTCCAAACCGCGCTAGCTGACATGAAAACAAACTAGCGGGTAAGATAAATGCACTCTGATGCGCGCGCTCTCGCTCTACAATGTATTAATTAAATTGTACACTTTCGTGACCAAACATTTTGATACCTTGGGGAAAAGGTCAATTAATACTGTACCGAATTTGTTTTATAGTTTTTGAAGTAAAGTATAGCCTGGCTCATGAGCCACCCCTGCAGATGGGGCAGTTGCTGCACTGAAAGTATAGCGAAACTATTTGTCTTATTTATCTATCACTTACACTTATTATTAGTAGAATCTATTTCCTTGCGTACTTAGGGGTACGCTTGAAATTGACTACTTACACATCAGAAAACTGGCTCAAAAAATCAGGAGATTCTAGTATTAATAAGAACTATTACTGTGTGTGTGTGTGTGGGAAGAGTATATATATATATATATATATATATATATATATATATCAGGAAAGTGTGAGCCAACAAAAAGAATTTAATAATAATAACGAAAATCGCTGAAAAATAATAAACTCAGATTCCCTAAAAATCAATAAATTGTATGACAAAAGGACTCAAAACTGGTTACACTGCTACCACCGCGCTTACGAAATATGTGAGCTTTCTTGACGGATATTTTTGCTTACCTCTGTAGCCTTAACGTGTCTGTGTTGACAAAACGTTGACATTTAGGCCCGTTTGTAATGTTTAACTACGTACACACTTTATATTTAATTACTGTGCTTTTGTTGTCCAGCGCCGAACTGGGGTAGCTTCAAAACAGGACTCAAAATCCCTACATATTTGTTGTTATATTTAGCTTCCAAAAGTAATACTATTATTATTATTGTTATTTTAAAATTTAAACTCAAGGCAATCCTATCCGGATACTTTCTGTAACTATGTTATAATAGTCCACCATTGTGTTTTTTTTTATAAAAAAAACTTTGATTTTATAAAGTTCCACCTGTATGTAAAGTGACTTTAATGTGGTTTTTAATTTTTTTTATTTTTAATATCTGGGCTGTCAGAAAAGTTTTATTAATGTTCCCTATTTCTTTGGAGTACAATGCTGTTAAATAAAAATAAGTAGCCTAATACTAAAAAAGAGGTAACTACAAATATTTTTTTAAGGTATTTTTTAAATATGATGTACAATTCGGTAACCAAGTACATAGGGTAATGGTACATTACCACGTAAACGTCTCGGAGATTTTTTGTTGGCATAACCAAGAATCACTTTATGCCTGTCTTGGTTGTTAAGCCTCTGAAGATGGTTGCATGTTAACAGAAATGTACATCAGGTTAAAATAAAAATATTTGTGGTTAGGAGTTTTTAGTATTATTAATTTTTGGTAATGTTTTCTAGGTTTTATAGACTTTATAGATTGCCAGGTATAACTTATATATATTTATAGAAATGTTTTCTTGTATAATAATTTAAAATAACTGAGGTATTTAGAAACAAGAATTATTTACAATTTTTTTTTCAAAGATTTTCGTTGATTTAACAACAGTACTAACATCATCAGAATTGAATTGGATATATATATATATATATATATATATATATATATATATATATATATATATATATATCAAGGTAAAATTATTGCACTTAATGGTGGATAAAATTACTCACATAGTAATATATTAACTTCATAAATTCCTGATAGGTTATGTTTTTCTGAATTTGTTATGTGGTTTGTGTTATTAAGATATTTTATTATTTTGTTGTTTGGTTTGTAAGTTGGAGTGTAGTATTCTTTGTTGTATTGTGTGATTCGACAATGGTCAACGACCGAAAGGTGCCTCATCACTCAAGGTAAAATTATTGCACTTAATGGTGGATAAAATTACTCACATAGTAATATATTAACTTCATAAAGTCAGTGCAACGGAAAAACAATGGATAATGTTAAATATATATATATATATATATATATATATATATATATATATATATATATATATATATACAACTAAAAATATACAAATACAAGAATTATTTATTAATTTGTATTATTCTAAACAAATAAATAATAATAATAATAAACATAATTAATTTTTTTTGTTTTGAATAAAAATAATGTTTGTATTTATATAATTCTCAGTTGTTTTGATTATTATAAGAGAAAATTTATTATTATATACTCATAAAATTAAGTTTATGGACTGTTATTGTTAGTTTTGTATTCATTAAAATAAACAATACTTATAATTATATTATAACAATTATTTTACATTTTTGCTTAAAAATTAAATCGTAGATATAATTTCGAAAATCAGTATTAAAAACATTTAAAATATATTCTAAAGCAATAAAATCTTTGTTTTTACTTAAACACATAAAACTATCATTTTCCGACTTACAAAAAAATATTTGAGTTTAATTTCTTAATTTTTCACAATATTGCCTAAAATTGTGAGATTTTATATTCTAAAATATAATAAAAGTTTAATATTGACTCTAGTGGCCTACCTTAAAGTGCGTAAAGTAAACGTGTAGGAATTAGTCACAACACTGAATCACTATATGAACATACTCCGGCTCACCACACACGTGTATACGAGTACGGAGGCGCACAGCTACTAAGCCTCTCTTGCTGCTTCGCAACTATATCAGAGCGCCCTTCCCTCTCTCGACGCAGCTCCATTCACCCACGCCGCGCGCTGGCGGTGCATTACCGCGAATTCATGACGAGCGCTTTATTTTAGACAATGCCAGTTATTTACGAGCTTTTCCGCGTGCGAGCCGTTATCAGCGGAGAAGCGCGCGGAGAATGCGGGATCCACATGAGCAGAAAGAGAATCGTATTTATATAGGCGATAAAACTTTGCACAGTAGAGTTTCAAGGTCAAGGACAGTCGTTTTACGATGCTAAGTTCTATTAGGCAGCTTGTAGCTTTGGTATTTATATCGATCGAGTATATTAGAGATATCGAAAAAACCAACCTTGCGATATAGACGTTGTCAGTCAGGAAAGCAGAGTCTATGCAGGGACTGTTTGCTGCCACAATGGGGGTTTGGCAATGTCGGAACGTATTTGCCGACACAATGGGGGTTTGGCAGTGGCGGAACGTATTTGCCGCCATAATGGGGGTTGGCAGTGGCGAAACGTTAGGTTGGATGGTAAGACTTCCTGTCAGTCAGGAAATAAGAGGTTTGCAGGGACTATTTGCCGCCATAATGTGGGTTTGGCAATGGCGGAACGTATTTGCCGCCATAATGTGGGTTTGGGAATGGCGGAACGTATTTGCCGACATAATGGGGGTTGGCAATGGCGGAGCGTTAGGTTGGATGGTAAGATTCCCTGTCAGTCAGGAAAGGAGAGGTATGCAGGGACTATTTGCCATAATAATGGGAGTTTTGCAATGGCGGAAAGTATTTGCCGCCATAATGGGGGTTTGGCAATGGCGGAACGTATTTGCCGCCATAATGTGGGTTTAGGAATGGCGGAACGTATTTGCCGACATAATGGGGGTTGGCAATGGCGGAGCGTTAGGTTGGATGGTAAGATTCCCTGTCAGTCAGGAAAGGAGAGGTATGCAGGGACTATTTGCCATAATAATGGGAGTTTTGCAATGGCGGAAAGTATTTGCCGCCATAATGTGGGTTTGGGAATGGCGGAACGTATTTGCCGACATAATGGGGGTTGGCAATGGCGGAGCGTTAGGTTGGATGGTAAGATTCCCTGTCAGTCAGGAAAGGAGAGGTATGCAGGGACTATTTGCCATAATAATGGAAGTTTTGCAATGGCGGAAAGTATTTGCCGCCATAATGGGGGTTTGGTAATGGCGGAACGTTAGGGTGGATGGTAAGACTTCCTGTCAGTCAGGAAAGGAGAGGTTTGCAGGGACTATTTGCCGACATAATGGGGGTTGGCAATGGCGGAACGTTAGGTTGGATGGTAAGACTTCCTGTCAGTCAGGAAATAAGAGGTTTGTAGGGACTATTTGCCGCCATAATGTGGGTTTGGCAATGGCGGAACGTATTTGCCGCCATAATGTGGGTTTGGGAATGGCGGAACGTATTTGCCGACATAATGGGGGTTGGCAATGGCGGAGCGTTAGGTTGGATGGTAAGATTCCCTGTCAGTCAGGAAAGGAGAGGTTTGCAGGGACTATTTGCCGCCATAATGGGGGTTTGGCAATGGCGAAACGTTAGGTTGAATGGTAAGACTTCCTGTCAGTTAAGAAAGGCGGGGATGTGCAGCGTCTGTCTGCCGTCACACTACTGAGGGTAGGAATGGGATACGACGTCCCATTTAGTCTGGAAAGCGCGATAAGTCCCAGCCGGCATCTGGAGGGCCAGACTAGCAGTCCCATAACTCGCTTATGAGGAACAGGATAGCGGGTCCGAGAATAGGTTTCTTGGGGTAGTGGTTTTATATACTAGGGTACACTCTCCGTTTTTTTTTTTTTAACTTGCGTATTTTCGGGAGGAGGATTAAAATCGTGAGGCTTCTCTTTCTGCTTTTTCTTAAATTTCATACACATCAAGCGAACGTCTTGTAGGCGTATGGGAACAAGGCCTTTTGGAATAGAGCTGTATTTGTGGATGGGTATCTGGCAATCAATGGGCGTTTATAGGTGATGACGAGGTGTGTTTTTCTAGGGGACGTTTATTTGTTCGACTCGGAACTGGCTGACTGAATTGGCTCTCTATGTCTCTTTGAGAGTGTATATACGTGTATACATATTGAGGTTTGTGACAAAATACTATGAGTACTTATCGTAACAACGGAAACCTATATCTAATAGGGAAATAGTGACAATGAGAGGATGAGGTGACTTGAGGATAACCTAAGCTAACTTGGATTTACCCTGTAGCTCAACCTTGGAGGGTGACGGTGAACGCAGAAGGGACCCAAATATTATCAACAAAGTTCTCAAGGACACGAAGGAAACTTAGTTCATGGGTGACGCTTTAACAAGAGTGCCATGACTAGTTCAACCGGGGGGCATCAAGCCAAATTTACTAAGTTTTGACAATATTAATAGCAATATGGGGCTCAGACAAATTGATAAACCTGAATTATCAGTGTTCTATTTGATAATCTGAAATTAGCACCATTATAGAGTTTTGCCTCTAGTCAACCAATTTGTAGTTAAGACACTGTCCAACAATCGAACATTTTAATAAAAATACACTCATAAGCTTACTTTACAGAATACACGAAATTTTATGAGTTCAAGGTTTCTATACGAATCGGGGCACAAAGTTACACTACACCACAATACAGCTGCACAGTATCTGATGATGGTAGGTTTGTTTGAACAAAATTACATTTACTAACGCGAGATAACCAGTTGCGTGGAGTGAAGAATGAACTTCATTTTGTTTACTAACATGAAGCTTATTCACTTGTCAACTGTTTAGCTTCAGCTAGGAAATTCATAACCAAATCTAACTTTACTTTGCAGTTATATTTTAATCTTTTATAACACAGTGCCCTGTTTCACAAAGAGTCTTGAAGTTTTTAACGTTTTGTGTATGTTGTAAAATCAGATTATTTTTCCTGTTTTAAAAAATTAATTTTTGGCGCGTCGAGTTTTATTATTTTTGCGTGTTTTGGAGAACTGTCTATATCGTTAAGTATAATTATGTTTGTAATATATATGACGTATAAGAACGACATAAGTGGAGAGGAAAGCAGAAAGAGACCTGAAGTACGTAAAATTCATAGGCCTAGTGCAGGTAAAACAAGCAGCGAGGTAAAAATATGTTTGTCTTTTCTGTTCACTTTCTTTCGTATAGAAAGTAATTTAATTCCTTCGCATGTTCTTTATACTCGTCTGCTGAAATAACATATCATTAACAAATCCTATGCTTTTTGTCAACTATTAACCCTTTTTCTAAGCTAAATCTTCCAAGAAGACAGGACTAAGGATATTCTGGAGATACTAATGAGTATTCATAATGTTGTGTCATATTTTCATTCTCTCTCTCTCACTGTCTCTCTCCATCCCTCTCTCTCGATTCCATACCAACATATTTAACCTTGAAACCTTTATTCTCTTTCCGTTTCTTTACGGATAAACGCTCCTCCAACAAGTTGTCCATTTTTTTCCAACATCACAAAATGTATCCTGTTGCATATCAAATAAACTGTGGATGATATCACAACAGCAGAGAATGTAAAAACAAGGTGTAAAGCCAGATCTATAGAGTGCCTTTGGGCCTCTATAAGACCATTACCTGAATGACCAATGATAGCTGGCTATTTCCTGCGTAAGGTGGAAAAAGCTATTAGATATATTACATATGGTCGGAATGTTAGAGGCTCTGAGTGAAACATTTTGATAAATATTCTATGGAATTTTTTAGTCAGCGATCAGCCAGTTTAACTATTGTCGCCTTCGAAGTATATGAAAGGGTTGTGAATTTAGGTAGGGCATACAACCGCGATAGAAGATACAAGAGGGATCATGGTACAACGTGTCCAGGGTAGTGTAGCTGACGTAGGCGTACTCTCTACCGGGGTCTAAAGAGATACGCCCTCAACACCCGTTTGCAAAAGAAGAATAAGGACATGTAGATAGAATTAGATAGCAAAAAGTCATAATGATCCCCTGTTACTGGAAATAGTGGAAAATTAGGGCAGAGTCACTTATTTGAAGTAGACGAGGGGGGATAGATGATTACCTGAAATCTTTATCAGGCCTATCACATTAAGGGAAGTGTGGAAACATAGAGAAAAATACCACTATGATGAAGACCTTGAAGAACATATAGGATTACGTAAAGACCCAGTGTGCTCGACCAAATTTCTTATTTTAGCAAAGATCTTGGAAGATGATTGAGATGTCAATATTCCCTACGTGATGACTAGTAATATCTTAATCTCTAACCGCGTCCGTAAACCTAAACAAATTCAGTAGAAAACGGCTAATTGTATCCGAAGAACCACTTCCTGCTTTTATTTTAAGACACGTTTTAAGTTTATCTGCGATAACGCAATCTAGCCAGACGGCTCTTCATTTCTTGGCTCCTCGTCATATATTCGCTCTGCTTTGCCACAACGACGTCAAGCAAGTGTTGCGGTTGCGGCCGCACACCTTCCTCTATTAGCTCGTATCCTGATGATTCTGGCGATTCTCACAACCATATTCATTGCTCCGCCACATGACGTCACCATACGTGACTTCGTTGCCACTCCCATTCCATATTATTACCTTCTTAATGTACGTTAGTCCTGCTACCCGGCTATAATGTAGGCCTACACACTAAACATGCCCATCCAAATTTGATATTTGGAAATTGAAATCACCATAAATCAGGACAATTTTAACGATGTTATTCACGAACCTTGATACGAGTGTTCCCCTAGTATTTCCCAATCATTTCAGTCAACCCATCTTAATCTCTATGCTGACAGAATCCTCCTTAGACGTAATATAGCAAATGCGGAACACTGCTTCAGATAGTTCTGCCTGGAAATAGTTTACTGTACTTTGGAAAAGCGGCCCTACACACGCGAGCCAAGATAGTTCCCTATCGCCCAGCACCAGTGGTATATATTCTCTACTTTCGTCTTACCTGTAACTCTTTATTTTCCAATATCTTCACCATTCATGTGAAGATGATAATGTGTTTTCGCCTTCTACCTTTATGTGAAGATGTTCTTTAGGCAACCGATTACAAACATTCTCTTTAATCTTCCTCGATATTCGATCTTCATCGATTGTCACATATCTTCGTATTTTGCCATCCAGAACCACTATGAGTAAATATTTAGTACCTGTCCAACTCTTAGTCGCCAATAACTTTGTAGAGATATACCACCGGTATGGTCAGTTTTATGTATCGTCTCCTTAAATAACATTAAAGTGAGGTTTTCTACAGGAAATTACCTCACTAATAGGAATGTCTTTAGTAAAAAAGAGTTACTTTAATTGAACGATTACCCTAAGTTTTATTATCTGAAGTCAGTATTTCTCTTCGCCCCATCCCCCGGAGTCAAATGTATCAGAGGAGGACTAATACAGGTACGACGTTACTGTTTAGCTTACCCCAAGATTTGGCAAAGGGAACAGGTGCTCATTGGGTCGTAGAAATGAAAGACAGCTGTTTTGCGAGTCAAGTATATTTTATTCTGACTTCTCGATAACTAGATCGGTATCGTCATTATACAAGGAGGTGTGTGATTGGGCAAGGAACGTCCACCAGGCCGCAGTTTTGGAGAGACAATCTCTTTAAGCGCCTCGGGAGGAATCCTCTTAGATTGTTGGCTAGAATTAATTCTTCAAGGTCAGCCAAGTTTGCAAAAAGTCTCTCCCCTATTTCTGCGATATTGTTGCTCGACAAGTCCCAAGTGACACAAGTTTTCTTGGTAAAGTTTTATTTTAATATCCAACTGACATTTATTTAAAAAAATTATGCTACACTAGATTTTAAAGAGAATTAACAATTTGAAACAATTGGACAACTTCCGTTCATATTTATTTAATCATGTACAAACTATACAATATCAAGAGCACAGTGGTACATTATATTACAATGAAAATATTGGAAATAACCTCCATACCACTAACAAGTAATAAAAAAATAACCAATAATACAAGTTACTTGGGATGAAACCCTTAATCTTAAGTATTATTTGGTATTATTGGTATTATTTGTAATTTTTTATTATTGTTTTGTGGTATTGGGGTTATTTCCAATATTTTCATTGTTATGTACAAAATAATTTCAGTATTGCTTTATTTACTCAAGGTAAATTTGAAATTAAATTACCCATTGGGCCCTCATATCCTTAGCCCTAATTCATTGTAACATGAATTACTACTTGGGTAGTGTTTTGAGACGACTATTTTATTAATTTCATGGTACGTTTGTCCTCTGTAAGAGAGCTGTCCTGGTTTCGATCAGCGGGTGCGGGACGATAGTAGCCACAATCATGGTACCATTACTCTGGATATTCGAGTTGGAATATGGTCCAGGTAAATGTGGAACACTCTGTGTGCAAGTTTTCCGTGAAGTAGGAATGAAGAGAGATAAGCTATATTTGTAATTTCATTGGAAGAGGCCCCATAAATACCTGACTCTGTAACACAGTGTTAGCTATTTGCATTTTGCGCATTCTTTCTGCGATAACAAGAAACACTTTCCGAGGAATGTGACTGTTATTGCCCTATATCACGTCTCAATCTTCTGCATTTGCGCTAGTGAACGTAAGAAATTCCTTATGCAGTTTGTATTGCAATGTTATTGTAATGCTGAATATTTATTGTTCAGGGACATCGGTAAAACTTTCTAATACTGACTGCTAAACCAGAGAGAGCTTTTTGAAATCCTACCCTACTCCTACACTCAGCGATTATCCCTCCATCAGAGCATAGCAGCATCCTGGTCCTATCTATGTGCTATCTACTATGCATCGCCCATGTATTCGTGGCAGTAGCATCTTAAATACAACCATTACCATTATTTACTTTTTCAGGTGGTATATTCCGCCTCTTTTTTCAATCTCTTCTATTAGTTCTCTCTCTCTCTCTCTCTCTCTCTCTATATATATATATATATATATATATATATATATATATATATATATATATATATATACAGATCTATATATATATATATATATATATATATATGTTTAAATTTTCACTCGTTAATAAAATACATTTTATTCATTCACTATATTTTAAATACATTTTTTAAAGTAGTAGTAGATGACACTTGATGTTAATACAGTTTCTCAAATAATAACTAATTCATTAAGTTAAATTCGTTGATATTGTTTTGAAATGGGAGAAAAACTTTAAAGAAAGGCAAGGTTTGCAATTTAATTATATCATCCCATTTTGCTTAAAATAAATCACATATGATTTCACACAACAGTTGATTTTGTTATAGTTTATGTGGTAGAACAGCTGATTTATTTATAATAATTGTAATTATTTAATAAAAGTAACTATAATAAAATTTTTCTTTGTTGACCCAAGTAGGAATTGACTTTAAAATTCTTTTGTTTATGTTACTTGTTTATAAATCGTTTATAGTCTATTTTTTATACTATAGATTTTATTCTGTTTTCGTGAAAATGTTTTTAGAAATTACAGTATTTTATATCCGTGAAATGATTGTTCCTATTTGGTGACAATGTTGTTATAAAATGTGAACGTACGGCAGACTGTTTTTTTTTAATTAAAATAATTTGTTCAAGTTATACATAAACCTTGAGTATTAAAATAGAAAATCTTTTTTATACTTAAATAGTTACAAAGATAGAAAAACAAAAATATATATAATTTTTGGGAATTTTTGTGCATAACAAAAACATTTAACTCAACTGTTAAAAGTACAGAGTGTCAGACATCTTTTAAAACGTTAAAAATTAATATTAAAATTACTTGAATAAATATATTTAATATTTATTTTAATAAATATTTAACGATTTATTTGAATAAATATTAAAACAAAACAATGTAAATATCTAATCAGAAAATCCTCAGTGGCTGGAAGGTCTACTTCCAATTTATTCCAGGGAGTAACTCCTTCTCATGGTTAGTTCCAGTCTTCCAAGGTGTGATGATAACAGAGGCATAGTATTTAATTTGAGGCAAAGGGATTATTCTATTGCACAACTTTTATCTTTGAACGTCTCTTCACCCTGGCATTAACGTTAAAGCTGGAGAATGGAAAATTTTATTTACCGTTTTGTTTTCAACCCTATTAGTGCATGTGTGTATGAGAGTGGACAAACCGAGGAAATAAATGGCAACACTTCTTCAAGTGATACAGAATTCTAGAAGACGTTTCACAATAGAGTAATAAATTTGCTCGCCAGTAAGTGGAACAGAGTCGGTGTGTCTGGATGAGGAAATACTCGAGTTCTATATTGGTCTTCTTAATTAATTGTCCTAAATTAAAACAGACAAGGCGTGCTAACCCATTTATAGATCTGCAATTTATTTGGAGTTCTGTAAAGAATAGCGACTAGCGGCGAGTCATCTCTCTCGTCAAGGTACAGCGGATAAACGTCGAGAAACTATTCCAACCTCGTGGTACCCTATCTAGCAGCACTGGCGATTGTTCACATTGCCTAACCTACTTGTAATAAACGCCTTCATTTCCACTTCTGTTAGGGTGAAGGAAATATAATAGCCGAGCCATAGCAAGAGACGTGAGATGCGCAAGAAGGGGTGGAGTCAGAGAAGAGGCAGTTGTCTACCATTCTCTTGTATCTATTTACAGTGGGGGACAAGACACAGCAGCGGTTGCTGACCGATACGTGTAGCAGCGAGGTTCGACCAAAACTGAGCCAGCGCCCTCTCTCAGCCATTCAAAACGTCAAGTAGACATTTGCACATCGACCGAAAACGTCTATGGCTTTGTCTTGAGAGTACACCTTACGTTGTGACCCCGTTAGAGAGTAGATCACCTTGATTGTATTGCCCTCGAGTAATAATATTATTCTTTCGACTGCTATCAACAAATAATCACACCCCCTTTAATTCTACCTATAAATTGACCATGTAATATAAATGTGATATTCTATATATCTAACATTGCCTTTGATTCGAGCGAGTTGAATTCGAAATAACGTGTTAATGAACCTAAGCGGTTACAAGATGAAGATAGACCAAGAGATCGGAAGAAATTCATGAAATTAAATACACAAATTATGTTATAATCTTTTAATTAAAGCTGAAAATAAAGACGTATTCTCTCATTGTTGTTGAAACAAGGGTCAACCTTGGAACGCAAAGCTTTGTATATGGCATTCAAAGCATTTACCATGTAAACAGAGTGAATGAAAGTAATGTTTCTGGTATAATATTTTACAGTGTCGAAATTCTAACTGATAAAAATTGAAACTGAAAAAAATTATTGCACATATTTAACAAAGCTAAAGTGCTATTTGAAACTGCAAAAAAGATAATAGTCTGTTACACGAGGGTGAAAAATGAAAAATACTGATTATGATCTAGGCAAACGAAATAAAATGAACAAGATAATATTTCCAGGAGTAAAGCTGTCTGCAGCTGAAGAAACTGTGGCAGCTTGAAAACTAAGCGAGTCTAGAAAGGTATTAGTATTAGTATAATAGTTCACATTTGTCCCGCTAGGCTACCATCACTAAGACGAGATCGCGCTATGGTGTATATTAATTCGAAGTCCCTTTCGCCGTAGACTCAATGGATTACAATGTTTTGCTACGTCACACTTTATCCTGTCTCCTGTGCGTTAATTAAATCTATACACACTTTCTTTTTTCTTAATCAAGTCGTCGCTTATTGCTTTCTGTTCCCTTTGTCTTCGGTGATTACGGTTCCCTTGCCTTCACACAATAGGGCTTTCCGATAAAGAATTTTAACAGTCAAATTATTACGTAAAACAAACTGGTATTACAAGTTACAGTAAGCCATTTGTAGTTTTCAAAATACAGAATAGTAATTTTGTAAAAGAACTATAAACAAAAATCAATTTAAAGCTTATTCCTATTTTGGTTAACAATGAAATATTTTACTTGAGTTACTTTTTATTAAATAATTACAACTAATATAAATAAAGAAACATAACCTACTAAAACAGCTGTTCTACCCCATAACCTGTAATATAAAACAAGTCCCATAAAAAAATTTTAAAAAATCTGAGTAAATTTGGAGTAAGTAAGATATTGAGGTTAATAAAAACAAAATTTATTTTACGTAACCTAGAGCACTATTTATGATATTGTGTGATAACCATGGCCACAGTTTAAGGTTGTACAACCATAGTTATTTGGAGGTCATCAAATATCACTTACATCTTTGAGAAATATATTGCTAAGTATGGGAATGTTGGTGTAGTGGCAAAGCGGCTAGACTTCGAACATAAAGATTCTCAATTCGAATCTGGCTGGACCCCACGAATTTTATATTTTAATTAATGAATAAATATTTGAGAAAACTGTATTAACATCAATTGTCATCCACTATTGGTTGGGAAAAATGTATTAGAATTTGATTGGATGAATAAAAACGTATTTCATTAACGATTGAAAATTTGTACAAGATATAAATCAGGAGAGTGTGAGCTAATAGAAGGAATTTAATTAACAGTTTTATGAAAGTGTTATCACTTATTTTAAGGGAAATGGGACGAAATAATTATATTGCATACCTTGCCCCTTTAGTGACAAGTATTTCTCCCATATAAAACTAAAGTTAATTAATTTTTCCGCCACCCATGGTGATCCACATTGCGGTCGGAGAAACAAACAGCTGTTTATGGACGACTGCTCGTGGTTGTTCTGTCAGAGGCCATATTCTTGTCTCTAAGACTAAGCCATCGCGTCTCAGTACGGAGCCATTAAGAGACAGAACAACATTTAGCTTCAATAAAGGTACAAGAGAAAAACCATCGCAACGTGGAAACTCCTTCATCGGTCCTCGGTGAAGCCGTATTGGTTGAAAACACACCTGTTCCCGTAGCGATATTTATTTGGCCCATAATAACAATTATATGGGAAGAAATAACAGGTCTTGGACGTACTGTCCTCACACAATATGATGGGATTTATAAGAGTTAGGCATGGCAAAAGATTCCGTTCTATCTGAACAAGGCATTACCTTGTCCAATGTTCCAATGGTCCCATTGAGAATTGAAAAGGAAAAAGAGGGATTAGGCCTATTGTTTGCTTTTTGCTTTGTTAAAGACTCACTTGAATTGGTTTGAGTTGCAAGTGAAAATCTTAATTCAAGGTGTTTGAAATAGTTCAGATTGTCAATCGCCCTCGAGATGTATGGTTTCGTACATTATGCACATGTGTTTGTCGTATTTCTATGCATACAACATGCAATATGAAAACTGCGATTGAAGAGGCATAGCTGGATAAGGACTTCATCAAGCCTTATATATATATATATATATATATATATATATATATATATATATATATATATATATACGCCTTATGCGTTACTAAACCACTGATTCGATCGCCATGAAACTTTAGGAAATTGTTGAGTACATTCCTGGAAAGGTTTCTGGCATAGTAAGCGTAGTTTCTCAAGCGCGTAGCCATGGGGAGCACAGGGGGTACGTGCCCCCCCCAAACCAATTAATTTTAGCAGAAAAATATTAACCTATAAAACGGCGCTTGGTTTTTAGCAAACAACTTCCCGACGTATGACAATTTTTTTCAACGTGTATTTTTTAAGAACTAAAGTAGCATAAAATATTGATTTTCTAATTTATGTTATCCTAAGACATTTCATTGAATTCATTCCAAATTTTGGATGCCAAGCAACACTCAACAAATTTAAATTATTTGGACTTAATTTTGAAAACCCATGCTTCTCACATAACCAGCTGTATGTGGCTTGTTCACGCTTTGGAAAACCTTCCGATCTGTTTATGTACGCACCAGAGAGAACAACCAAAAATATTGTGTATCCGAGTGCACTTCAATAAATAACATTCAATCGAAAACTTTTATTGTCGCACTTTTCTCGATCGACTACTATAAGTTCAGCTATTTTTATGTTATTAAAATACTAATTTAAGTTTAGCTAATGTTAACATGCCATTCATTTACTTTTAGGCGGTACGAAGATCACCGGGTCAGTAAGTTATAAATAAATAAAACCTATTAAACCACAAAGAACGTTTTATTTACGTTTTGATGCGCATTGGAAAGCTACCATCTTCAGAGGAAACTAGTACAAGAGCAACTTGTAAGACTATCTGTAACTTTGCATCGAAATGTACATCAGCACATAAATAAAAAGTGTTTGTGTTTTAAGAGATTTTATTTATTTATAATTAAAAATTACACCACAGTTGTTCCTTAATATTACTTTATAATACGCAGACAAAATGAATTAAGGTATATAGTTCATAGATGGGAGATATATTTAAACATTTAAACGCGGGTAGTTGCTCTTTTTTGTATGACGTCATAAAGGGAAATTGAGGGGAAATAAATAGGCTAAATATGGCATCGTATTTATTTGTTTTCCCACTCAAAGAGCGCGTGTTGTTTGGGAACATACTGGGAGCTCTCGATCATAAGGTCCCGCATGACCTTGACAATGTCATGCGACCGGGCAATTGGGCTAACTCTTCAGACTGGATAACTTGTCTGTTGCCGTCATGATTTTCTAGCCTTGTATAACAAACAACAGGCTGGCTAAAAATCAATACATTTCAACCGTTTAATTTTAGGTTTCATTATTTCGTGTGACTCCATTAGAGAATAGGATTACGTCAGGTAAGCAGCCCTGATAAATCGAGCCATAATTCTCGCACCATCGCAGTATAGAGATACACATCTTTACTCTGGTTGAGAGCAGGTCTCCTACAGTTAAACCAGTCTCCCCACGGGACACCATACATTTCTCCTACGGCTAGTATTATTATGCTAACATTAACTCATTTCCACAGTCCTTTTCTGTGTACACTTTATCCTTTTTATTATCTTTTGTAAATGATCGAGACACAGGATGTCTTAATATTTAGTTTCTATAGGAAACGTTTGAGTTCAAAACCCTTGTTCAGGTTTTCTATGTGCTTCCGAATGTTTTCTTCTTCTTCATCATCCCTTTGACAGATAAAGTGACGTCGTTCTACTCTATATCATTGTAATGCTTTTAAGTATTTCGTGATAGTTATGGCTAAGCCAGCCTGTTTCGGAAGTGATTAAGTGAATCATTGTACCATTTTATACAGAGTGTTACGCCACCCTAGTTACCACACTCTAGAACAACCTAGTGTTTCTCCTTTGGTTGTGAGAATGTTTAAAAATGAATTAGTTCACGTAGAATTAAAAATTCCTGTAAATAAAACGACCATTTATCTTTTCAGGTACATCCTAACCAGAACAAACACAAGTAGGGCAATATAGACCGCTGCCAATGGTGGATATTGCATCCTACTGGAACGTTTGCCTTCAAGGCAGACCATCCCCCCCCCCCCCATTATAGACTGACAGACTCGTAGGTTAACAAAGAATCTAATAAATCAAATGCAGAATAAGGCTCAAGTGGCCGAGCGAGGAGAGAATTAAAACATCATATTTCATTTCTGTCAAGACCCTGAACAGTTGAAACAATTAAGGGACAACTGTATAGTTCCTAGAGCAGCGTTCAAGTTCATAGGCATACGCCTAAAGTTCATACTGCTCGGCGCAAGTAAAGGCCATTCATCTATATCCAGAATTTGCCCTTCATTTTCTTCCGCTTTGTAACATGACGTGAACAGGCATCGTCCGAACCCTCTGAAGTGCATAGTGTTCAGAACAGTTTCAGTGTATCATTCAGCGCACAATTTTATATCAACTGTAGTTGCTTTTTCAATTCCTTCTATTAGTTCACACTCTCTTTATGTGTATCTTGTTACAATTCCCAATCGTTAGTAAAATACGTTTTATTTGTTCAATCAAGCTCAAATACATTTTTTAAAACTTGTAGTGAATGGCACTTGAAGTTTGTACAATTTTTTTCAAATAATAATATACGCCTATTAATTAAATGTAATAACCAATTAATTTTAGATTTATATGGGAGAAAAACGTCTCACAAAAGGGGCAAGGTATGCAATATAATTATTTCGTCCCATTTGACTTAAAATAAGTGATTTCATAAAACAGCTGATTTTGTGTTATAGGTTATGTGGTAGAACAGCTGTTTTAACGCATAGGTTATGTTACTTTATTTATATTATTTGTACTTATCTAATAATAAGAGACTAAAATAAATGTTACGTTATTGACTGGAGTTAAGTTGACTATTAATTGTATTTGTTTATACGTCTTGTTTTAAAATTTATCAGCCCACCTACGTAGTGTTTTCGTTTACTACACATTTTCTACGTCATTATGGTTGTTCATTTTCATTTCCGTAACACCGTTTAGGTTAGGCTACTACTACCCGACATACTAGCATCCCACTTGTTACATTTCTGTATCCCTCATGTGCACGTTTAATTGCCTTGCTCAGCTAAAGATATCTAGTTACGACATATGCTTTCACTAAGAATTAATCTCAATTTCACTGCGTTAAAAAGAAGCCTACCATGTAAAGCCTTATTTGTTGATTACTCATGTATATAGTTCTACACTTGTAGCATTCGGTCGGCAAAGGAAACTCCAGATCTTTGATAGGAACTCAAAAGCTTGTGACTATATTTCGTTCGTAACGGTCAAATCTCGTTCCATTCTTTAATGAAAACTTAAATATAAGAAATATAAAAGAAAAGGTAAAGGAATGAGCAAAAATTAAAGAAGACTGGGAAAATAATGAGAAAATATCAGAAAACAATTATCGTGGTATAGTTTTTCTAAAATATAAAATTTGTTCTAGCACTCGTGGGGATCCCCAGAGAAGTCATAACAAAATAGAACAGTTTCGTAGAATTTTGAACGAAAATAATAATATAACATTTTCTATCAAATTTTATATCTTTATTTCAGACAGGTATTTAACAAAAACTAATATTGTTATTAATAATAAAATAATGTGGGCAACAAAAAACATTTATTAGATGTTTACTGAAAACAAATTTTTAAAACAAATTCACTTCAAATCAGTTCTTTAGGAAGTATAAGGCAGGTCTAAAATTGTTTTCCTTTCAAAAATTGGATTAAAAATACACAACTTATTATTATTGTTATATTGAATTATTGTCATTGAGAATTATCAAAATTTACACAAATTAATATATTTGTTAACTGATCAAAACTATTTAATAATAATCTACGAGTAAAACTGCTTTTCTTTAACATAACCTATAACACAAAATTAGCTCTTACATGAAATCATATGTTATCATTTAGAAAAGATATATATGAAAGGTATGGCTTTCAGAAATAGCGTGACGTGAAAGTAATTATTTAATCTCATGTTTTGTTCCAGCGCGTAAAGAAGTTATAATTTCAAATACACATTTTTGTAACAATTTTACAATAAAACGGGTCCGTGCTGGGGACACAAAGTGGTATTTGTAACGATATGACGAAATATGTAAGTGGATTGGTTTGTCATTTAACCCGAAATACTGCAGGTCAAGAATGCACGACCTTATCCGTCTGTTCACTGTGACGTCCACCGCTCGTAAATCAACCAGGTTCGTTTTAGCCAAGCGTCGCGTATAGCGCCTAACGCATTCAGCATGCTGCCCATAAAGAAAGGGTTCATATTACTCAACCAGACAGAGAAGTGTTTAAAACGATTTGTGTGGGTGTTTATGTAATATATTTTTTGTCGTGTGACCTTCAATTGTGGACCTAATTTTAAAAAATAATATAAATACATTGGGAAAAATTTCTGAAGTACAAGGAGCTTTATTTACACGTTACAATTCATCTGTCATTGTTGGCCCAAAGATAGAGCCTGCATTTTACCATAGCGTATGTATCTTTTCTGTGGGCTCCGATTTGTGACGGCATATCGAGCTATGTGATATGCTCGGGTTTATGCTCCTCTGCATGAGCCTGGTAGCGCTAGGTTCCTCTCTTCTCTCTGATAGAGAGCAGGTGTCCTTCAGGAATGCGACTCTGAGTCCGCGATGCAATATTTGTCTCGCATTCCAAGTCCCGGAGGATGATTATGTCTTTTTTCTGGTCCTGTCTAGTTATATCTACCCTATCTTATTAGGAGGTGTAGCGAATAGACTCCTTTTTGTTACACCAATACTTCAGGAGATTTCGTGGTCCCTCTAACCCGATCTGTATTCATAACTTTTCTATCTTTCGAAGGTCATAAAGGCCACAAAACTACAAGAATCTCTCTGACTGCTAGAGCGTAGTTCACATCCTCCATCCCTACAAATAACGCCAAGCAACCCTTATTGTACATTTAGGCACATTCCACCTATTCTGCACAGTTAAATCATGCAACCCTGCACAGTTAAGTCATGATTCTGTCAACCGGGAAATAATATTTCTCATAGATAGAATTCATCTCATCTTTTAATCTTACTCAGGACTGACCATCTTTACCATGTAATATAGTCTGTATGATGTAACCTGTCTTGTGTGTCGCCGGATCCCCAGAATAGAGTCATGGAATTGTTTACACAAACAGCATTGTTACCCAATGGGACCACCAATTCTCTATTTGTCTCTATTCAAAGGTGCATTACTCTAGGACCGGATCACCACAATAGCGTCATGAAACTCTCCATTGCGTAATACCAGTAAAAGAAACAAAAATATCGATCAGTCATTGTGTATTGTGGCGTTTGGAACAAACTAAATGTATCTCAAGAAAGAGTCTCTATTGCGCAAGGCCTGTACTTACCATGCTAAACGAGAAGCTGGGCCATTGTTGTCAAAACCGTTCAGTAATGCAGCGTTAACCTTTCTACAGTTATCTCAAAGAAATACTCGTGACATTGTTCTGGTACCTTCCTTCAATTTCGTTTACCGTTTACTCCGCTGACAAAACCACTTTTCTTTCATTGTTGTGAACGGTTGGGTGTCTTCGGGAGAGACGGATACAGAAATACTCAAAGATAGATAGATATGGAGGGGACAGAGAGAATTTTTTTTTAACGTATTAGAAGATTATTAAACATTTAGATGAAAATAAAAGGTGTCTATGGTACAGAAATTGGTTATGTAAGTAAATGCTTAGGTCTAATAGTTACAAGTAGGCTATGCAGGGAACTGAGTAGTAAATACTCTCGAAATAGTTGTAAGTATAGACGAAACTGGGTGCAATTATACACGAAAGGGTTAGAGCTATATAAAAACTGGTTGCAAGTATAAAAACCGAGTTGTAGACGACACGATATAGTTGTAAATGTAGACGAAACTAGGTACAAATATAGTCAAAAATGTTAGAACTATACACGAAACTGGGTGCAAGTATAGACGAAACCGAGTTGTAGGTATACACGAAATAGTTGTAAATGTAGACGAAACTGGGTTGCAAGAAAACATGAAACTGGGTTCAAGTATAAACAAATTAGGTGGAAATATATACGAAACTGGGAGCAAGTATAGACGGAACTGAGTTGTAGATATACACGAAATAGTTGTAAATTTAGAAGAAACTGGGTTACAAGAAAACATGAAACTGGGTGCAAGTATAAACAAATTAGGTGGAAATATATACGAAACTGGGAGCAAGTATAGACGGAACTGAGTTGTAGATATACACGAAATAGTTGTAAATTTAGAAGAAACTGGGTTACAAGAAAACATGAAACAGGGTGCAATTATGGAATAAAAACCGAGTTGTAGGTATACACGAAATAGTTGTAAATTTAGACGAAACTGGGTTGCAAGAAAACATGAAACTGGGTTCAAGTATAAACAAATTAGGTGGAAATATATACGAAACTGGGAGCAAGTATAGACGGAACTGAGTTGTAGATATACACGAAATAGTTGTAAATTTAGAAGAAACTGGGTTACAAGAAAACATGAAACTGGGTGCAAGTATAAACAAATTAGGTGGAAATATACAAGAAACTGGGAGCAGGTATAGACGGAACCGAGTTGTAGATATACACGAAATAGTTGTAAATGTAGACGAAATTGGGTTACAAGAAAACATGAAACTGGGTGCAAGTATAAACAAACTAGGTGGAAATATATACGAAACTGGGAGCAAGTATAGACGGAACCGAGCTGTAGATATACACGAAATAGTTGTAAATTTAGACGAAACTGGGTTACAAGAAAACATGAAACTGGGTGCAAATATAAACAAATTAGGTGGAAATATACACGAAACTGGGAGCAAGTATAGACGGAACCGAGTTGTAGATATACACGAAATAGTTGTAAATGTAGACGAAACTGGGTTGCACGAAAACATGAAACTGGGTGCAAGTATTCACAAAACCGGTAAACAGTTGTTATTGCCTCCATTTTGATTTGAAGACTCAAGGATGGAAAACCCAACATAACCGTAATGGCCGCACATGGTGTGCTCCTCCTCGTAGCTGTTATTCCTCTAAGGGCCCCGGCACGTGGTTCCGCATTCTTTCACTTGTTTCTTTCTGTGCCCTGTCCCACCAGACGATTGAGGCAAAAACCGACCTAGGCACCACGATGGCAGAATAATTCCAGTTCATCTGGCGTGGACCAAAACCCCATCTCATGCCTATCGCTCCTCTGCATTGCCAGAGCGTAGCTATGGCTTTTTGCACTTATCCTCAATGTGCTCACCCCAGAGTAGCTTCCTATCCAGAATATCTCCCAGATATTTAGCGCTCTCAACGTAGCTTATTTGGAATTACCAATTTCCATCATCGCCAGGGATATAGTTATATCGCCTAGTGAAGATGAGTGCCACTTCACTAGGTGATTTCTCTCCTTGAATGCATAGTGCTTTTCCCCTACACCATGCACCTGTTACCTTGAGTGTCTCTTGAAACAGGTCTCTGAGAGACCTATTCAAATGATCCCCTAACAAGGATAGCTAAGTCGTTCGCATATCCTACCACCTTAACACCCATTCCCCTGAGCGTCTACTTAGTCGACCGTCTACGACAATGCTCCACAGCAGAGGGGATAACACCCCACCCTGCGGGCAGCCCTCCGAGACCATCCCACTTGTCTTGCATTCCTTCCAGGATGCAGTACTTATTCGGTTTTCCAAGGAACTCATAATCCAATTTAAAATTCCGTCAGAAATTCTGTGATTCTTAGCTGCTTTCTTGTTAGCCAACTTAGAGATACTATTAAAAGCCCCTTCCACATCAATAAAAGCCCAAATACATATTCCCTTGTTGTTGATCTGACCCTCAATGAAGTTCACAACCGACAACAGCGCAGTCTCCACTGACCTACTAATTCGGTAGGGGTGTTGGTCTTGATCATGCGGATACTGCTTCAGAGGTCCCTCCTTCAAATAGTCGTCCACCAGCCTTTCCAGTGTCTTTAACAAGAAAGATATAAGGCTGATAGGTCTGAAGTCCTTTACCTCTGTATATCCTTTACTCCCCGGTTTGGGGATAAAGATGACTTTCGTTTTGAGCCACTGCCCGGGCGCGTAACCCAGGGCAACACATCCCCTGCCAGTGGCCCTATAATTTCATCTAAGCAATGCTGCAGTAATGTTGGAGTAATAATATCCAATCCAGAAGCTTTAAATGGCTGAAAAGACAGAATCGCCTCTCTCACCTTTTGCGCCGAGATCAACTGCCCAGCAATATTCCAGTTCGCCCTTAGCCCAGTATGGCGGAGGTTTTGAGCACCGTCCTATACCGGTCTAATATCGTAAAAACTGTTCCTCATCAGCAAATGCAGGGTTTCCTCCGGGGTTTCAGTAAAGCTACCATCAGCCTTCTTGACAAACTTAAGCCCTGCTCTCGCTCTATCTGCTAACACCTTAAATAGTCTACTAATCTGTTAGTCTCTGAGCACCACCTTTTCCAAGAAACAAGTTTAACCTCTTTTATGAGATTTTTATAGAGACACTGGCTGTCTTTATATGCTTGCCAGGTTTCCACCGTATTCTTCTTCCTTGTACTATTAAAGAGCCTTCTAGTCTCTTTCCGTCTTGTCTCTAACTCGCAGTTCCACTTAAGCTTACCGCGTCCAGTGTTTATCCTCAAGAGAGGGCAATTTTCCTTAAACGACTTGAAAACTGTAGTTCTGATGCAGGCCTCACTATTTTCCAGTTCGTTGGTGTACCATACTTACCAAGGAAGTTTGACATCCACCTCCTCACCGAAGACTTGAAACCTTCCCAGTTGGATCTTCTCGGTTTCCTAAACCACACCGCATGGGGGAACTCCCCTCATCGTAGCAGTAATGATCCGGTGATCTGACATGGAGAGCTCATCCGAAACCTTATAGTCATGCTCATGCACCCAATTTACCATCTGTCTACAATCAAGAAGGCGAGGAGCTCCTCGCCACGCTCATTTCTGTCTGTGCTGCCCCACACCTCATTGTGAGCATTGGCAAAAACAGTCTACCAAGATTCATATATTTCTCTCCCAGCAGTACCGAAGTAACGTAATTCTGCAGGGGGCTATTCTCTATTGTGGTCACAGTAAGTGGAAGTCACGATGAACTCCCTGCTTCGACTTACCTCCCTCTTACCTCGAGTTGTAACCACCTCATGGCCCCTGGTTGAGAATTCTTGAATCAGTGTGACTTCTAGTCCTCTGACTACCACACATTTCCTGTGCCCCTTATGTTCCGCAGCCAGACCCCTTATACGGTTCCTGACCAGTCAGGCTGTGGAAGACAAGTAGCAAACGACACAAACAGCTATTTGGTGATTTACTGAAGGAGCTCTGGATAGAACCTCGGGATAAGATACTGTCTCTTTTAAAAGAAAAGGAAAATTACAAAATCCATATTCCTGCAACAGAGGCATGGGCAGAGTGTAGACCTAAACATTGTGAAATCTGGTTTGTTGATGGGTCCAAGATGAAGAAAGAAGTGGGAGCCGGCTTCAGTGGACCGAGACACCAAAACAGATTTTGTCTTCGCTTGGACGACTATAACTCTGTTTACCATGTGTAGGTGCTTGCAATCAAACTATGTGCTGAGGAAATAATAGGATCTGGTAACAGGGGGAAGACCATCTAGATTTTTTTCAGACAGTCAGGCAGCTCTGAAGGCTTTAGGGAAGGCTAGTACCAGCTCTAGGCTGGTGGCTGGGACCATAGCTTCTTTAGCAGAGCTAGATAAATATAATTCGCTCAACCTACCCTAGATTCCAGGACATTCTGGCTGGATAGGGAATGAGAGAGCTGATGCTTTAGCAAAACAAGGGTGTATAACTGAAGGACCGTTGCTGAGGACAGTGGGCATGCCGCCTCAGGAGGGGCACAAGAGAATCACATATAGACAGGTTGTGCAGGGAAGAATAGAATGCGACCTTAGGGTGCAACAAATCCAAGGTACTGTGGAGTTACTCGGGAGGCTTGGGTGGCAAAGAACTACTCCCCTTAAGTAGATCTCAAATCAGATTTATTGTAGAGCTGGTCACAGGCCATGGGAATCTGAGGGGGTTCCAACACAAAATAGGAAGATCTAGGTCCTCTGTGTGCAAGGGATGCGACGAGGACCAAGAGGAAATCCCAATCCACGTGCTCTGTGAGTGCCCTGCTTTGGAAGCTACAAGGAGAAAGTGGTTTTTCTGGCACGTATGTACACCAAAGGATATCCGAAGACTTAGCATTAGGTGGGTACCTGGATTCTACAAAGAGGGAGGTATCTACTAAACTAGTCCTGTGGTAGGAATGGGAAGAGAGTACAAAGGCTGTAGCTAAGTGCTCTACACTGATAAGGTGCCGCCTAGTTTTTATTCAATAATAATAAATTATAATAGACGTGATCGAGATGTAGGTAAGCACTAAATAGTTGTAAGTGTAGTCGAAACTGGGTTGCAGGAAAACATGAAACTGGGTGCAAGGTATACACGAATGGGTTGGAACTGTAAGAAACTGGTTAAAAGTATACACGAAAACAGTTTGTAGGTATAATCAAAATAGTTGTAAATGTAGATGAAACTGGGTGTTAAGAAAACATGAAACTAGAAAGGTTTGGGACTATGTACGAAACTAGTTGCAAGTATACAGAAATGGTTTGGAACTATGTACGAATCTAGGTGCAAGTATATACAAAAGTGTTGGAACTATGTACGAAACTGGGTGCAAGTATACCCGAAACCGGGTTGTAGGTATACAAAATAGTTGTAAATATAGTCGGAACTGTGTTCCAAGTAAAAAAGAAACCGGATGATAATAAACACAAAGGGATTGAAACTTTATACGATTGGTTGCAGAATACATGGAACAAGGTGCAAGTATGTACGAAAGTGTTGGAACTATATACGATTGGTTGCAGAATACACGGAACAAGGTGCAAGTATGTACGAAAGTGTTGGAACTATGTACGATTGGTTGCAGAATACACGGAACAAGGTGCAAGTATGTACGAAAGTGTTGGAACTATGTATGATTGGTTGCAGAATACACGGAACAAGGTGCAAGTATGTACGAAAGTGTTGGAACTATATACGATTGGTTGCAGAATACACGGAACAAGGTGCAAGTATGTACGAAAGTGTTGGAACTATGTACGATTGGTTGCAGAATACACGGAACAAGGTGCAAGTATGTACGAAAGTGTTGGAACTATGTACGATTGGTTGCAGAATACGCGGAACAAGGTGCAAGTATGTACGAAAGTGTTGGAACTATATACGATTGGTTGCAGAATACACGGAACAAGGTGCACGTATGTACGTTAGTGTTGGAACTATATACGATTGGTTGCAGAATACACGGAACAAGGTGCAAGTATGTACGAAAGTGTTGGAGCTATATACGATTGGTTGCAGAATACACGGAACAAGGTGCAAGTATGTACGAAAGTGTTGGAACTATATACGATTGGTTGCAGAATACATGGAACAAGGTGCAAGTATGTACGAAAGTGTTGGAACTATATACGATTGGTTGCAGAATACACGGAACAAGGTGCAAGTATGTACGAAAGGACTAATTGATAAAGATACAGGTAGCTATGTAAACATAGTACAAAACGTACATAGACAGAAACCTTTGGCGGAGTGAGGGGGAGTGTTACTATAACTGGAAACGTTTCTTAACCGTGACGACAGCTCTTCCATCTCTACAAACTTATTTTGGTTTAGCACATGACGATTGATAAAATTGGATATTATAATAGTAGAGTAATTTTTAAGTGTAATATCCCGGCTTTATTGTGCTCGATAACTACGATTTATATCACGTTGTCGATAAGAACCCAATAAATATGTCTATACAGTCTCAACAATGCACAGATCTATATGGAGAAGCGCACTCTACTAACTCTAACGGTCTAGTAAACATGACAATAAATAAACATCTCAAGTGGATCAGCTGAGGGAAGAATTAAAAACTCATTTTTCTAACCTGACAGTTGGCAACTGTTCAACAATGCCGGCTCATTACGTCATCCACAAGCGATTCAATTAGAATTTTTCTGTTCAACAATTAAATGAGCAGATTTGACCCGAATATGTTGAGCTAAAATTAGAACGTCATGGCTATGCTTTAAGCCCCCCTAAACACGGGCAACCATGTTGGCGAACCTGATCGCGAACATGCTCGGCGTTGCCCACAGACGATCGAGAATGCTCGCAAACATGCTCGCTGTTGCCCACAGACGATCGAACATGCTCGCCACCGCTGCACAGAACTCTTGCCTTTCTTGGTGCTGTAACAGTCTAGTTGTGTCAGTGTGTGCGAAATGTTGATATGTTGCTAATGTTAAAAAGGGAATCAACCACAATGAAAAGATTTACAACTACCGTATTTGCCGTGGAAGAAGAATCGTTGAAAATGCTTTCGCCATTCTTGCAAATAGATTCCAAGTTTTGCGAACAACAGTAAAGACGAGAATGGAAGCTACAGAAGATATTGTTCTTGCCTACTGCGCACTGCACAATTATATACGACGGAAAAGCTTCATTTATTTGACGCCTACTTCTGTAGACTGGGAAGACACGGAAACAAGGCTTCTCACTGAAAGTGAATGGAGGCGGAGTTTGCGCCAGCTAGTAGACATGAAGCAACGTAATCGGTCCTGGAAAGAAACATCTCTAGCTGAAGCAGTCCGAGTATACTACCGGGACGTCTGTAATAACGAGGGAAATTTTAGTTCCAAGAGCGCATGATAAATCGCCACTAAAATTATGATTACTAAAATAACCCCCAGCAGTGCGTATTCTGTTTCGTAGACAAGAGTAACCAAATGTGCCTAACCTTAACATTTTGTAAGCTATGTTTTAACTTTACACTTCGTCAGCATTTGGAAAAAATTCGTTATATTTTTCTTCCTTTCTTAAATGTTTATTACAAAAGTTTCGACTTTTCACGTCCCACAAACACCACTCTTCGCGATAAAGTTCTATAAAATCCGTCCAGAACTGTTTGCTATCTCTGAACGAATTTTCTATTGTCAACTTATACAATACACCAACAACTTTCACTATAGCTGCACAAGCGACACGTCGGCAGTTCTTCTTTAACAAGAACAATAACACAGCCCTCCAGTGTTGCCAATCCAAATAAAGAAAATTCCCACCGACCAGCACAACAGAAAACTACCTGCTGCTTGTGACTGGCGAGGATGCATGTTGGTTGTCCCCACAGATGGCTGAGCACGTCCGTGTTGGGGCTCGGGTCACCGGGTCCGACGAGCCGAGCGCCAAACCAAACATGCTCGCCGGTTGGAATGCTCGTAGACACGGGTGAGCATGTTCGCCGCCAACACCGTTGCGAGCATGCTCGCTAGTGTATGGGGGGCTTTAAACTAGTTTTTGTTTGTTTTAATTTTACGAACGGAAAAAAGTTTATGAAAAATTGAAGAACACAAATGATTAAGAAAAAGTACAGTTAGTAAATAAATGGGCGTATCTCGCTGAAGTATATTTTCTAAAGATGTCTTCTCTTCAGATTAAATCGTAACTATATTTCGAATTGAAGAATCTTCATTCATTACTCTTGTAAAAAACTGGTTGAAGTAAAAAGATTTTCTATCGCTAATTATTCTGGAATATTCCATTAGGAACTTTCCATTAATGTTAAAGGAAAACCTTTGGCCTGCTATATCCTGACGTCTTCAATTAATTACTGTTGTCAGTAATTTAATAACAGACATATATTGCTTTCTAAGCGTGTAAGCTGATGAACATATTTCACAAAAATAGGTTCTTTGAGCTGGTGTCATCCTCCGAGGATCTTATCACTGTATTGAGTAAAACAAAATTTAATGTGTTTCGCTCCAAAAAATAATCTAGTAATAGGTGACACAAAGTGCTTTATAGGACATACGGAAAGTAGTGACCTGAGCAGGGGGCGTGGTTGAGGGCTGGAGAGAAAAATTAAGGTCTTCAGTGGTAAATGCTATTCTAGCGATTATACATCTACCGTAATAGTGTTAATGGAACGGGGGTTATTAGTAAAGTTTTCAGAAAGATTCTTAGATGTTATAGGAAATCTACTAATGATTATACGGGAGAATGGCGTTTTTCTGTACTAGTGTGGCCTCTCCCAAAGTCAAGTTTCAATATAATTCTGTATTTTTGTTGACATAAAGTGCTTTGTAGGACATACGAAAAATAACTGAGTAGGGAGCGTGGTTTAGTGGGTCTTCGGCGGGAAATGCTATTCTAGCAAATAAACGTTTACCTTAATAGTGATGCTTACGTCTAACTGAAAAATTCACCATATCGGGACCTATTGTTAAAGTTTTCAGAAAGCGTCATTCATGTAGATACTGTTATAAGGAAATCTACTCACGATTCTACAAGTAGACCGGAGTTCTTCTGTATTAGTGTAATCACTGCCAAGGTCAAGTTTCACATTACTCTGCATGTTCTTTTAGAGGATAATAAATCTCAAAGCTTTCTACTCCGATAATTCTTAGGGTTGAGGATTTCCGGCCGTTTACTGCGACTAGGAACATGTGCTAGTTCCCAAGAGATAGGGTTCGCTCGAGACGGATCCAATTAAATTTACATATGGATAAATAAACCTCGGGGTTTGCAAATAGATGACATTAAAACATCAAGTTTTGTTTCTTTAACAACATTTAGATTAGAATAGTTATTTATACACAAGAATATTCCGCAAAGATGTTTTTCTTGGATTGCTATCAATATTTCCGAGAATATTTTTAGCTTTGCTGGATACGCAATGTTGCCACGTCAGCGTAACGAGAGTCTAAGTATAAGTGGTCGAGTAAAATAAGATAAGTCGATTACGCGTGTAAAAAAACTATGTATGCTACATGCAGAATTAAGAATTCAAGGTCATCTTCAGACGTACACGTTTCTTATCGATTAGTGGATGGCGAAACTGTATAGCCTACGGTGCTTCATATCTACTTTGTTACAAAGAAGATAAACTCCATTTTACGTACGAAACGTGGATTTAGAATAGAATATGTAAAGTTTTGTATCGTAACGTAAGCCTCGCTTACGATTACGTGAAGTTTTGCATCACTCACGTACGCCTAGCAGACGATCATGTGAAGATTTGCATCGTAACCCAAGCCTAAAATACGATTACGTGAAGATTTATATCGTAACGTAAGCATCGCAGACGGTTACGTGAGGTTTTGCGTCGTAACGTATGCCTAAAACATAATTACATGAAGTTTTGCGTCTTAACGTAAGCCTTGCAGAAGATTACGTGAAGTTATGGTTTGTAACGTAAGCCTAGCACACGATTACATGAAGTTTTGCATCGTAACGTAAGCCTAACATACGATTACGTAGAGATTTATGTCGTAACGTAAGCATAGCAGACGTTTAAGTGAAGTTTACATTGTAACTTAAGCCTAGCAGACGATTACGTGAAGTTTTGCATTGTAACTTAAACATAGCAGTTTATTACGTTAAGTTTTGCATCGTAACGTAAGCCTCACCGACGATTACGTAAAGTTTTACACATGGCAGATGATTGTTTGAAGTTTTGCATCCTAAAGTAAGGCTAGCAGACTACTACGTGAAGTTTTGCATCGTAACGCAAGACTAGTAGAGGAATCTGTGAAGTTTTGCATCGTAACGTAAGCATGGCAGACGACTACGTGAAGTTTTGGGTCGTAACGTAAGCCTTCTGGTAGTCATAACATGCATTTCAATGTGGTTGTGCTGGGTAATAGGTAACTCGTTTCTATTCGGTTTTGCCCAAGTTACACAAAAGTAGGTCTACATCCTAAACAAGAAGAAAGTAATAAAAAATAAATAACTGCGCGCGAACTCCCAAAACAAAATACTTTATTATCATACGCGATTCAATGACTAATCCATCATCCTCAGTGACACTACTTGTTGTTGTAGTTGTAAGTTTGTAGCAGTTTCACTGATGATGATGACATAAGTAATTGAAACGTGTATAATAATAAAGTATATAGTTTTGTGAGTTCGTTTGCAGTTATTTGTTTACAATTTAAATTCACAAGTCAGCTCAATTATTATGTATAAGAAGAAAATGTCAAATAACGGTTAAAAGTTTACGTTAATTACCACTGTAGAAACATAAGATCATATTAGAACTCATTTTTTAATCAAGAATAACTTCACTATGTTATACAGAGTTCCTATGAAAAAATATAAGTAGAAAGTATTCGTGTAGGTTAGGTTTGGTTATAAAGAAAAGGAAACACAAGGTTTCTAATATAAAGTAAACTATTGCTGAAATGGAACATTTGTGCTCCATTCACGCGTCACCTGTCAACGGCTTAAGGCGAAATAAGATATGCAAATTAGCTTTTGTTTTCTTTGGCATATTGTGCGTTGTTACTGTGAAATTATTTTATTTTAGTTGCAGTAACTAAGATTTGAAATTGCAACACAGTTTCCGGTTAGGTTAGGTTTGGTTGGAAAAACAAGAAAAACATAATTATCGTAACGTAAGGTAACAGCTTACTGCTTTCTAAATTAGAGTTTTCAAAGTTATTTGTTACAACCAAACCTATCCTTATGAAGTACTATGTTCTACGTTATAAATCAGGTATATAATCATTTACACGTGGTTGTAGTATAAAATGGTGCTCGGTGGCTACGTGGTCAAGTGGGTAGAGCACTTGACTAGGAAAATAAATGTCCTGGGTTCGATTTGCAGTAGAGCCAAAGAATTTTTATGTGTGTTCTTAATCCCCAGCTCGACTCCTAGAGTCAAATTTAGGCTATCAAATTGCGGATGAAGCGCAATTTGGTGCTAATCATACCACTTTTAAAAAATTTTAAAGTAAATTCCTACTTAAGTTAAGAAAGAAAAAAATTATTTTAGTTCCCTTATAGCACTATTTATGATATTGTGTGGTAACCATTACAACAGTTTAAGATTATACAGTGGCGGTTTCAACAATAACCAGATGGGGAGTGAGGGAAGTTCATATACATTTTTGAGAAATATTTCTAGGAGTTGGAAATTTGGCAACTTCGACCATGAAAATTCTCAGTTCGAATCCGACTGGACACCACAAATTTTATAATTTAATTATTAAATAAATATTTGAAAAATCTGTATTGACATTATTTGTCAACCGCTATAGGTAAAAAAATGTTTTTAAACTTAAGTGGATGAACAAAAACGTATTTTATTAACGCTTGAAAATTTGTACAAGATAGATCTATATATATCAGGAGAGTGTGAGCTAATAGAAGGAATTTAATTAATAAAAATAGTAATTATCATCATAAAATTAATGCTTAAAGTTAAAGAAATTTATTATCATAGTGCTTTCTTTTATAAACAAGCTTTTAACTTACACAACTTCGTATGTTTACAAATATTAACCACTATTTATGATTTGTGGCAATTAAGTTCACTTATATAAGAGATCGACAAAATTGAATTTATTTACTATTTTTAGTTTATAAAATTTCTCTCCATGACTCGTTTTTTTAAAATCTTTGATAAACAACCTCACAATGAATTTGGGCTAATGTAGTATTCATGGCTCTCCATTCTTCATTTAGTGTATAAAGTACAGCCGACCAGATTTAACCTGAGCCCTGGCCGTCGCATATGCAGATGTCATTAGAACAAAATAGAGTACAGTGGGACAACACAGAAAGAAATTATGCGTGTGTTCAGTTTTATTCGATCATCAAACTGGGGTTAATACCCTTCAGAATGATTATATATATATTTTTAATCTTTTATCGCCTAAAAAATTTAAATAGGCCAATCTTGTACGAATTGTTTATATAAGTTCATACTCTCAAAAGGAATTCAGATGTTATTATTTCCTAGATAGTTTCCCTATTTGTGCATAGAATGTCCGTAAGGAACTCCAATGTTTAACTTTCTTTGGCGACGTCCACACAGCTGAGAAATAAAACTACCAATAGACTTTAGACTATAGTTTGGTTTAAAACAGAATAGCACTCTACGAAAGTGAAATCTGCCAGAGAGAGTAGGGGCTACCACCATCTTGGCGAATTGATAATCCACATCTTGCCGGTCGGTGAGCTTTGCTGCTAATTCTACGGCAGTAGCTCCTGGCAGTGGCGGGTTGGCCTGTAACAGGGTTCAAACTGACAATACCGGTTCCCTACCCCGTTACTGTTCTGCTTTAAATCAAACTATAGCCATGATGTGTATCCCTGAGAAAAGAAGGCTGATCAAGAAGCCGACTGACTACAGCTGATACGTAAACACGAATACGCGGCAACAATCAAAAACCGGCACTGCTGATCGAGAAGACGACTTGTCGAGAAAACAACTGATCGAGAAGAGTACAGCTGATTCACTTTCAGTACTGTTTATTTACGGTAATTGGGGGATATAATGAGAAACGTTCATAAATATTTTTCAATACAGACGATACTACAAGGAAGGGTGTCTGGAAGCAGAGAAATAGGAGGGAAAAGGATATCATAACTGAAGAATTTAAGTACGTGTTATGGCATGACTGTTACTGACGTATTCCGCGTTACTGTTAGTAAAGTAGAATAAACCTGTACTGATCCACAGCCAACAACCATCAAATGAAGAGCATTATTGCAATAGATATTACATAAAGCGGGTGTTTTAATGCAGGAGCTAAGTGTACAGTGTGCGATATCCGAACCTTCTTATGTAGCAGCTTAATTGACGATGACCAGCTGTGTTTGTGTAAATACTTATGATTGACAACCGATCAGATGTTTCAACTTCAGTTATGAATGAATGTAATCGGCTGTGATGGTGATTTGGCACGTTCACTAGAACTTGGAGTTGTCCTAAGCCAATATAGTTAGTATGCTTATCGTGTTAGAAACGAGAACAAATATGGTAAGGCTTTGTGTTTGGGGATATTAAGGGTGAATTGCGGAAGGTTTTTGAGGTCTGGGAGGTCACAAATACGAGGGCGGTCGTATCGATAGGGGTCTGGAACGATATGTAAGCAGGTACATAAAGGTGCACTTGCACTGTGAGTAAGATATTGTAGCATACAGACACACATACACGACCAGAGTGTAATTATGAAACTTTTTAAAAAAATGTCAAGTGGACAGATGAGCCCAAAAAATACCTGTAAGAGAAAGGAGTCCAATCCGCTCAAAAAAATTGAAAAAAATACGAATGCCTAGGTTGTGCATCACCCAGGAGAAAATGGGATGACTAAGACGTGCCTCTGATGAGGAAATATAGAGAGAAAGAGGTTGTAACACATTTTAGATGGTGTTACATATTAAAGAAGGAAATTTCAGAAAACGAACGAGAATGTATTAAAAAATGTAACAATAATAGAACTAGATCAAAAAATTGGGATTTGTTAGAAATAAATCAAATCTCTGGTTGGTAGTGGCATCTTTAGGAAGAGTTTGAAACTAAGATTAAAGTAATATGCGCACATCGATGCGCGGTAACTAGGACGCTTGTTTGTTACCGATAATTGAACTCTCTGGTAACCAAGATGTAAGGGAAGAAACATGTCTTGTAACGCGAGGAGCTAAGAAGTGTTTTATTTTAATTTTTTAATGTAACAGCGATAGTTTACTTCTCTTGAAATCAGGATGTAGAAACCAACTGATAAAGAGATGAAGGAAATGTACGGAACATATCGCATCCAGAATTTGCGAAGAGGCGATAATTATTGGCTGTAATGCGAAATTATAGTGAGGAAGAGATGAAGGAAACGTACTGAACATATCGCATCCAGAATTTGCGAAGAGGAGATAATTATTGGCTGTAATGGAAAATTATAGTGACGAAGAAATGAAGGAAACGTACGGAGCATATCACATCCTGAATTTGCGAAGAGGCGATAATTATTAACTGTAATGGAAAATTATAGTGAGGAAGAGATTAAGGAAATGTACGTAACATATCGCATCCAGAATTTGCGAAGAGGCGATAATTATTGGCTGTAATGGGAAATTATAGTGAGGAAGAGATGAAGAAAACGTACGTAACATATCGCATCCAGAATTTGAGAAAAGGCGATAATTATTTTCTGTAATGTGAAATTATAGTGAGGAAGAGATGAAGGAAACGTACGGAGCATATCGGATCCAGAATTTGCGAAGAGGCGATAATTATTGGCTGTAATGGAAAAGTATAGTGAGGAAGAGATGAAGGAAACGTACGGGGCATATCACATCCAGAATTTGCGAAGAGGCGATAATTATTGGTTGTAATGGGAAATTATAGTGATGAAGAGATTAAGGAAATGTACGTAACATATCGCATCCAGAATTTGCGAAGAGGCGATAATTATTGGCTGTAATGGGAAATTATAGTGAGGAAGAGATGAAGAAAACGTACGTAACATATCGCATCCAGAATTTGAGAAAAGGCGATAATTATTTTCTGTAATGTGAAATTATAGTGAGGAAGAGATGAAGGAAACGTACGGAGCATATCGCATCCATAATTTAAAATTATAGTGAGGAAGAGATGAAGGAAACGTACGGAGCATATCGGATCCAGAATTTGCGAAGAGGAGATAATTATTGGCTGTAATGGAAAATTATAGTGAGGAAGAGATGAAGGAAACGTACGGAGCATATCACATCCTGAATTTGCGAAGAGGCGATAATTATTAACTGTAATGGAAAATTATAGTGAGGAAGAGATGAAGGAAACGTACGTAACATATCGCATCCAGAATTTGCGAAGAGGCGATAATTATTGGCTGTAATGGAAAATTATAGTGAGGAAGAGATGAAGGAAACGTACGTAACATATCGCATCCAGAATTTGCGAAGAGGCGATAATTATTGGCTGTAATGGAAAATTATAGTGAGGAAGAGATGAAGGAAACGTACGGAGCATATCGCATCCAGAATTTCCGAAGAGGCGATAATTATTGGCTGTAATGGAAAATATAGTGAGGAAGAGATGAAGGAAACGTACGGGCATATCACATCCAGAATTTGCGAAGAGGCGATAATTATTGGTTGTAATGGGAAATTATATTGATGAAGAGATGAAGGAAACGTACGTAACATATCGCTTCCCAATTCGAGATGGGGCATTCTCATGAGGCGATAATTATTGAGTGTTATGAGGAAATATAATGAGGAAGAGATTAAGGACATATCGATATGGGGCTTTCTAATGAGGCGATAGTTATTTACTATAATGAGAAAATATAGTAAGGAAGAGATGAAGGAAGTGTACGGAAAATATCTCTCTCCAAATCGAGGAAATAATTACCTCTCTTATTTAAATGAGGTAATAATTATTGACTGAAATGGGAAATTATATTGAGGAAGAAATTAGGGAAATATACGGAGCATATCGTCAACAGAATTCGCCATGGGACATTGATGAGGCAATAATTATTGACAAGAAAAAGAAAAGTTTGGACACTTCAAGGTTTATAGGAGGAACTATCTATGATTGAATGAAAAGTAAATATCTATTAGCTAGTAATAATTTACTTTGTATCGGATGTATTACCTAGTGCTAGTGGGTAGATGCAGTCTACTACAACCCCCGGTCAGTGATGCTTGATAATGGAGATACTATCAATCTTTGAAAGTTAACTCGCATAAATACCAAATAAGATTCTTGTTTAAGTACATATAATGAAAGTGATAAGTGAATACAAGAAAACAGTGTTGCAAAGGTAAATATATATATATATTTTAATCCTTGGATTAATTATTTTTCCTTGTTGAATATGTATGGTGAAATAAGACAACTTCCATACAGACTTACTCTAGTCACATAACTGGACAGTGATGTATAAGTTTTGAAAATGCTGATAATGTAAATTAGCGAAAAGCTTCAATAAATATTAAAATGAAATAATATATTCTTGTTTTTGAAAGTTGTCCTATTTCAGCATATATATATATATATATATATATATATATATATATATATATATATATATATATATAGACCCTATATATATATATATATATATATATATATATATATATTGCTCTACTTTGCAAATCTAAGATGTTTATGTATTTAGTACACGTCTAATAGCTACATTTTTGTAATAGGCTAAGTCGTATGTTTTATATAACCTTAGAATATTACAGTGATGAAAAAACGGTTTATTGTAATTACTCATAATTTCTGACTGTTTAAAGAGGGAGGAAATTTGAAATAAAAACCTAACTGTGAACATAACAAGATCCTTTCTAATTGGGTTTGCTCTACAGCTAGACTACATAGCTCGCTGGACTGTAATAAATCGCTCGATACTATCTCTTCGGGCCCACATTACACTACGACACAATGGTTCCACCTAACCTTAACCTATAAAACAGTTACATATATAAATACAGCTGTTGACGCCATAGCTCGTGTTTCTGTCTCTATGTCATTCCATTCATACAAAATATGAGGTGACGTCACCAAGCCTACACACCTACAGTGATGCCTGTGGTTTGTATCAAGGTGTGCGCATTCCCTTTGCTCGTGGTCAAGTATCGATTACTCAAGCGAACGATAAATATGTCGACTGAAATGTTGTTGTTTTATAGTTTCGCTTCATGTGAAGGCCATTTTAAGCTTTCTCACATGATGCAATCTTTATAGGAAAACGGTATATGTAGGATGAAATGGCGTTATTTTGTCCTGGAATTATATATTACAATTTAATTAAAATAAGTATTAGATACAAATATATCGATAACTTCACAAACATTTCGAGATCACTTCTAACCTTAGTCAAAGAAGGAGTTTATTCTTCTTCATACAACACAGGTGCGATATTGGGATACTGGATCAGGACTGTTAGGATTAGACGGTAATAAAGAGGGAATTTTCCATTTGGGATGTAGTTTGTTTGGTTTGCTCGTATGGCGGATTTTTTGGGAAGCTTTCTTTCTTTAAGTGTAGTTCAAGAGAGATAACTGGGTCAGCAAGTAAAAACTATTCGCCAGGAGTTTAAGAAAGAACAATGTGATCTCGTAATGTCCAAGGGGAAGAATTTCTGAGATGTTACTATAAAAAAGGTAATGTAGAGAAAGAGGCTTTAGTTATGCAGGGCATTCAGGACAAGGTAAAGCCTGAACAAGGGTTCGCGAATAAAGTTGGGGAGGACTGTATACTAGTGAAGAGCGGGAAATACTATTATAGAAAATAAAAAAATGCCTCAAGGTGGGATAGATGCGACGGCTTATTTACGAAATTGTACATTTGGGTTGAGTGTTCAAAGGTTTTCGGAATGGCTCTCACACATGGATACGCCTAGATGAAGGCCTATCATGTACCAACATAGTATGCTTTCCTGACTGCTTGCACGCTTAAAATCAAGTTTTATTTAAGGTTCGGCAGGCCTACAAAAGTGTTTATACATAGGAGGAAGATATTTTTATTTTAAATATAAATTAAAAACATTTTTCGCGTGGTTGAACACGAATAAAAATCTCAAAGCCGTTTTTTTAAAACAAGCAATCCGTTATTTTAGGCAACGTGTTCTGGTTTATTTACTAATAAAATATAAATAAAAATATTAAAAACAGACTCAGACAAGTTCTGTTTATTTTATCCAGGTATATTTGCATTAAACTGGACATCTGTGTAAGCATCATCTAGTTAGCAATAACGATATTGAAAGCTCGCTTCGAGGTAACGGGCTGGGCGTGTTTGCTGATGTCATCTATCCATGCGATGCAGTTTGGTCGCATTGCAACGAGCATCCTGCTTTACAAATGACGCCCCGCATTCGAATGAATCCATTCCGTTCTGGATCATGGATCCGCGTGTATGGATCATCTGACGAGATGATGACACCGTCGTAATAAAGTGTTTTGTAATCGCAGCGCTGATTGCCCCGGCCGTTTTGCATTGAAATGGTTGACTATTTTATAATGCACAATTTGGCAACATTGTTGGTAACAGGAATCGAGATATTGAACACAGCTAATGTCGTAAACAGTTATTTTTGAAAGTCTAAGTCTAAAATCTGCCAATCTGCGAAAGCAACTTATACAGGCACACGTGCACACGTAGTAACCTACAAAGGAAATATCGGAATTGCTTTTACATGTGAAAGTTCGGGGTAAAATTGCTGTCAAGATAAACAGCTGTTATTATTCAATGCCCGACATAAGCAGGAAAGACAGCTGTTGCTATTCACTTCGTGACAGTTTATGCAGGAAATACATCTGTTGTTATTCACTGCTCGGCAGTTTATGCAGAAAAGACAGCTGTTACTATCCACTTCACGGCAGGTTGTGTAGCAAAACAGGTATTGCAATTCACTGTGCGACAGATTATGCAGGAAAGATATCTTTTACTATCCATTGCTTGGTAGATTATGATGGAAATACATCTGTTACTATTCACTTCGCGGCAGATGATGTAGGAAAGGCCTTTGTTACTGTTCACTGAGTGACAGTTTATGTAGGAAAGACAGATGTTTACTATTCACTTCCCGAGAGATGATGTAGGAAAGGCAGCTGTTACTGTTCACTGAGTGACAGTTTATGTAGGAAAGACAGATGTTTACTATTCACTGCGCTACAGATTATGCAGGAAATACAGGTGTTACTATTCACTGCCAAACAGATTAGGTAGGAAAGTCAGATGTTGCTATTCACTGCGTGACAGTTTATGCAGGAAAGACAGCTGTTACTATCCACTACGTGCAGATTATGCAGGAAAGACATCTGTTACTATCCACTTCACGACAGATTGTGTAGGAAGAACAGGTATTGCAATTCACTGTGCGACAGATTATGCAGGAAAGATATCTTTTACTATCCATTGCTTGGTAGATTATGATGGAAATACATCTGTTACTATTGACTTCGCGACAGATGATGTAGGAAAGGCAGCTGTTACTGTTCACTGAGTGACAGTTTATGTAGGAAAGACAGATGATTACTATTCACTTCGCGAGAGATGATGTAGGAAAGGCAGCTGTTACTGTTCACTGAGTGACAGTTTATGTAGGAAAGACAGATGTTTACTATTCACTGCGCTACAGATTATGCAGGAAATACAGGGGTTACTATTCACTGCCGAACAGATTAGGTATGAAAGTCAGATGTTGCTATTCACTGCGTGACAGTTTATGCAGGAAAGGCAGCTGTTACTGTTTACTGAGTGACAGTTTATGTAGGAAAGACAGATGTTTACTATTCACTGCGCTACAGATTATGCAGGAAATACAGGTGTTACTATTCACTGCCGAACAGATTAGGTAGGAAAGTCAGATGTTGCTATTCACTTCGCGACAGATGATGTAGGAAAGGCAGCTGTTACTGTTTACTGAGTGACAGTTTATGTAGGAAAGACAGATGTTTACTATTCACTGCGCTACAGATTATGCAGGAAAGACATCTGTTACTATCCACTTCACGACATATTGTGTAGGAAGAACAGGTATTGCAATTCACTGTGCGACAAATTATGCAGGAAAGATATCTTTTACTATCCATTGCTTGGTAGATTATGATAGAAATACATCTGTCACTATTCACTTCGCGACAGATGATGTAGGAAAGGCAGCTGTTACTGTTTACTGAGTGACAGTTTATGTAGGAAAGACAGATGTTTACTATTCACTGCGCTACAGATTATGCAGGAAATACAGGTGTTACTATTCACTGCCGAACAGATTAGGTAGGAAAGTCAGATGTTGCTATTCACTGCGTGACAGTTTATGCAGGAAAGGCAGCTGTTACTGTTCACTGAGTGACAGTTTATGTAGGAAAGACAAATGTTTACTATTCACTGCGCTACAGATTATGCAGGAAAGACATCTGTTACTATCCACTTCACGACAGATTGTGTAGGAAGAACAGGTATTGCAATTCACTGTGCGACAGATTATGCAGGAAAGATATCTTTTACTATCCATTGCTTGGTAGATTATGATGGAAATACATCTGTTACTATTCACTTCGCGGCAGATGATGTAGGAAAGGCCTTTGTTACTGTTCACTGAGTGACAGTTTATGTAGGAAAGACAGATGTTTACTATTCACTTCGCGAGAGATGATGTAGGAAAGGCAGCTGTTACTGTTCACTGAGTGACAGTTTATGTAGGAAAGACAGATGTTTACTATTCACTGCGCTACAGATTATGCAGGAAATACAGGTGTTACTATTCACTGCCGAACAGATTAGGTAGGAAAGTCAGATGTTGCTATTCACTGCGTGACAGGAAACGGACTATGCTTTTACTCATGAGTTAAAAGTAAATGAGAAAGGTGGAGCAGTATATACCTTTCAGCTGTTCCACCACTCTCCCGATAACCAGATGTCTTTCTAATTTTAAATCAACCATGCTATGGCTTTGATGAACTGAATTCAGGGGAACCTAACTGATTGATTCCGCTGATCAATCTTCAAGTATTATAGCAGGATATTCTCATTTCAGCTGCGGTGTACAGAATATTCTGTAACTTGATTTGAGAATAAAGCAGAAGAATCTCTTAAACCAGACAAACAGATGAGCGAACAACACACTGCATTCACCATCAGGCTTGCTTTATATACTGTGTACAGTATGCATTATGTAAACCGGCGGCAAGCTTTCATATACGGTATATTCACGTTACATTTAATTTGCTGATTTACCGCAGCTGAAGGAAAGATATTATCTTGGAAGTGGTCGGCGCTTTGAAGTGGTGCAGGTGATGTGTTTCTAATCAGTTGTACAGCCTTGGGCGTCGTAAACACTGGGTGCAGTGGCTGGCAACCGACAGAGACGCGCTCCGTGACGTGTAAATACACTGCGCTCTTCTGTATACAGTTGCGTCATCTCAGGGGTACGATGGACAAGTCAAAGAGGAGTTGAGTATGTTTTTACGAGAAATAAATTGTTTGAGAGAGTGCAATATAACAAGCATTGTAGCAGTATTGCAATAAAGCTATTGACTTACCCAATGCCACAATTATAAGTATTACAACTAATACAAAAGTGGCCAAGATTAAACCCTATAGCAAAGTCATAATCAACAGGGGTCCTGTTACAATGAAAATACAAAAAAGTGAGTCTAAAATTAAAAAAAGACTGTGTATAGTAGACTGTAATTATATTGTAATAAGGTTTCTAGGTTTTTATTATTATTTTAACAGAGCCCTCTGGTGACATCTAACCTAATAATCTTGTGTTGGCCGACGTTGCACCACATGGGAAATTATACCCCTGATAATTGTGTACGTTGAGCATTAACCTCTTGGTGCTGTGAAGAAGTATAATCATGGCTTGCGTGTATCGTGTTGCCATTTCTTCGTGCTCCAACCTCTACCATGGTTTAGAGAGGAGTCTTAGCTTTTACCCAGATATGTAAGGGGATATATAAGTAGCATTACGTTGAGCATTAGCCTCTTGGTGCTGTGAAGGAGAAGCATCAGGTCTTGCGGTTTTGCCATTTCTTCGTGCTCCAACCTCTACCATTGTTTAGAGAGGAGTTCAGTCTTCTACCCAGATATGTAAGGGGATATATAGGTAGCATTACGTTGAGCATTAGCATCTTGGTGCGGTGAAGGAGAAGCATCATGTCTTGCTTTTATAGTGTTGCCATTTATTCGTGCTCCAACCTCTACCATTTTTTAGAGAAATGAGTTTAGCCTTCGACCCAGGTATGTAGGGGGATATGTGGTAGCATTACGTTGACCACTAGCCTCTTGGTGCTGTGAAGGAGAAGCATCATGTCTTATGTGTATAGTTTTGATATTTCTTCGTACTCCAACCTCTACCATTGTTTAGAGAGGAGTTCAGTCTTCTACCCAGATATGTAGGGGGATATATAGGTAGCATTACGTTGAGCATTAGCATCTTGGTGCGGTGAAGGAGAAGCATCATGTCTTACGTGTATAGTTTTGATATTGCTTCGTGCTCCAACCTCTACCATTGTTTAGAGAGGAGTTTTACCTTTTACCCAGATATGTAGTGGGATATATAAGTAGCATAACGTTGAGCATTAGCCTCTTGGTGCTGTGAAGGAGAAGCATCATGTCTTGCTTTTATAGTGTTGCCATTTATTCGTGTTCCAACCTCTACCATTGTTTAGAGAGGAGTCTTAGCTTTTACCCAGATATGTAGTGGGATATATAGGTAGCATAACGTTGAGCATTAGCCTCTTGGTGCTGTGAAGGAGAAGCATCATGTCTTGCTTTTATAGTGTTGCCATTTATTCGTGTTCCAACCTCTACCATTGTTTAGAGAGGAGTTTAGCCTTCTACCCAGATATGTAGGAGGATATATAGGTAGCATTGCGTTGAACATTAGCCTCTTGGTGCTGTGAAGGAGTAGAATCATGTCTTGCGTGTATACACTGTACAATTCTCGGGTCCAAAGCCTGGAGCTACTCTTTAGGTAACTGTTGTTTTGATAAGGAGATTGTTATAAAGGGTGCATCATTGAAAACACTATCGTTTTCTAGCTTCACATTACTGCCTTAGCGTAATATTTGATTAACTACGAAATTCTAATTTACTGTTTTACGAGAAAGTTTACTTTTACTGCCACTTATTACAATTATTAGCATAATAAAAAGAAAGTCATACATGGCCATGTCAATAAAACGGCAATTTATGAAGGAGCTTATAGTGGTGAAAGAAATGAAAATGTTATTTCAATGTGACCTTCAGTAAATTGCGAAACTCCATGAGGACGTGAGGTAAATTAATTACAGCCGTTTGATAGGCACACAGTATTTATTTCGTTCTGAAAATTATTTAGCGTCAGCTGAGTGGTCTACTGGATAGAGCACTTGACTGTAAATCGTTGGATCGATCCCTTCGGTTCTGTAATACTTTTATTCTCCCTGTCCTCATCATAACATTAGGTTAACATCATATTGAAACAAGAAAATTTAAAATTAAGTTTTAAACAAGGTTTTTATTATGGATTCGGTTAAAAACTCCTATGGTGTTGTCTTTTTCTTATATTTCCGTTCCGTCCGTTCGCATTACCACATTAGGTTAAAATTATATCAAAATTGGAAAATACAAAATTAGGTTTTAAAAAGGTAATCAATCAAGTGGATCCAGTTAAACAATACTATGAGATAAGTTGTTTTCTTAATATTTTCATTTCGTCTCTTCCCATTATAACATTAGGTTAACATTATACCAGAAGAGTAAAATTAAATATTAATGACTTTATCAACTGGGTCCAGTTGAAAAATCCTATTTACCTTTATATTTAATTTCACCTGCTTCCATAAAAAAACATTGGGTTACCATCAAACCGAGTAAGAAAAATTCAAAATTAGGTTCTAAAAAGGTTCTTACTCAAATGGATCCAGTTAAACAATACTATGAGATAAGTCGTTTCCTTGATATTTTCATTTCGTCCCTTCCCATTATAACATTAGGGTAATATTATACTAAAATATGGAAATTGAAAATTAAGTTTAAGAACTTTAGCAACTGGATCCAGTTGAAAATCCCTACTGTAGTAAGCCGTTTCTGTAATATTTTCATTTCGAATTATCTCATACCGATATAAGGATATCAAATTAGATTCAGTTTAAAAACCGTACATTAAAATTCGGGTTTTGAAAACTAGAGTTAGTTAACAGAGAGTAAACTTTCTAACTTTAAGAACTAGCATTCTGCTTTCATCTGATATTAGTTTTTTTTTTGGTATTTCCGGTCACTAAATCCCTAATTTTCATCGTAACTTCACTAAACACCCGATTAATTTTAATAACCTAAAACGTTTTAAGGTTAAATAACTTATGCATAAAACTTTAACGGAGAACCTCCTCTGTGTTTCGTCAATAGAGAGTAATTCTATTCAGACCTAAATTTTTAAATTTTATTTCTCTGTTTAAAATGTAGAACGCTTGAATTTCTAGATTTTTTAAAAATATTTTGATCGTAAATAAATTTTTAAATGAATCGGAAAATCTGTTTCTTTCCTTAAACATATTTCACATTCTTTCTCGGGCGTGGTTATTATTCATTAAATAGCACATATAAAACGTTTAATCCGTGTCATTGTTCCTGCATTTGTGTTCTGGTACCTTTCATTGGACGGTAGAAGTGTTATCATGTACGCGTGCCACGATAACCAGTGTCAGTATAACCTGTTGCACAAGACGGAAAAGAATCTGAATAGCTCAAGTTTGCGCAATGCCTCATTACAAAAGCGCGACTCTGTGTGGAACAGTGACGCAGTGTCAAGGCCGTGAGAACAATACGTTTACTAAACTTTCCACAGGTTTTTTAATTCAACTCATCTGTGCGTTTCGGCATTCGCCCAAGTAGCCGTTGCATACATCAGCTCAGGTCGTCGCCGCTTTTTCCCTTGATTTAAGGAGGGGAGGGTAAATCAGGCCGCAATTAAATTGACCCCTCCGTAGTGACGTCATACTACGACGCCAGTAATGCTAGACAGTCTGTGCAGAGTGATTAGACACGAGTACAAGATAAACAGTCAAACAACTCCATTACTTAATTAGTACGAAGCTTGTGACAGTATGGTACGCGAGAGGGTTGGGTCAAGTCAAAATCGAATACAAGGGCATTTTATGAAGCTAAATCTATGAATGAAAAAAAACGAAAAAATCTTTCGTGGGTGGTTAGACAAGTAGCACATTACGGGGATGAAAAAGATATTAATAAAGGGACAAAAATGAACTTTTTTTTCTGGGAAGCGGTTGAGGGAGGGATATACATTACTAACGAGCATTGCTCTTTATCAGGCGTCTGTTGAAAGCGGTTACCCAAGTCAAATAAATACGACAACTTCTATCAACAGAAACAGGTTCAACACACACCACCTCATACAACACGGTGGTGTATTCTTAGGAATTATAGCGCAGAAACACCTTGCTACCCTCCTTCCTTTAATGAATTTAAATAACCTTGTACTACTCATCGTTATTCCATAACGAATTAAATAAAGTTATCAATGTCATAACATTAATCTATTAGTCTGTAATACATATGCGTGTATATTGTGGATATATATGCGTGTGTGTTAAGGTACGTGTGTACCCGTATATGGATGTATGTTGTGGATATATATGTGTATGTATGTACGTTATATTGTTGATAAGTGGGCGTAAGTTATGGATGCAGACTCTGTGTACGAGTACGTTGTGGATATATATATATATATATATATATATATATATATATATATATATATATATGCGTATAAATTGCAGATATATCTGCGTTTATGTAGTAGGGGATAACTGTATGGACGTGAATTGTATTTGTATATTTGCGTGTGTGTTGTAGATGTATTACTGTATGTGCGTGAAAGCTGTTGATATGTATTCGTATCATTGATTATGTATGTTGTGGATATGTTGTGCGTGTATGTTGTGCTTGTATGGTGTAGATACATATGGATGTATGTTGCGGATATATATGTGCGTGTATGTTAACGACGTATGTTCTGTAACTGCCAAAATTACCGATGCAAGAAATATAGTAATAGTACAGAATATCTAAACAAGCCAAAGTGCCTAATATTAAAATTATTTCAAATCAATGAGATAAAAAATATTAAATATAGGAAAAAGAAATATAAATATATTTACTTAGCAATAAATTAGTCTAACTATGAGTGTTAAAATATGTTATAAACAAACATAACCCTAAATAGGCGAAAGCCAAATCGACCGGTGTGTAAATTGAATGTTAAACGTGTAGTTTGTGCAACTGGGCCAAAGTGCATAATGCTAATTAAATTAGGACTAAATAAACTACAGAATAGTAAATCATAGCATAAGAAAGAATAGACAGATTAATTTAGGCATAGAAAGAACGAATTGTAATTCGTAAGCTATAATAAACAAAACTATAACCTAAAAGTGGCTAATCTAAAAAACTAGCGCCATTAGGACGGTAATTATTTACGTTATGGAACCAGGCCAAAATGCCTGATATTACATATATGTTAACCAAATATGATACAGAATATTTAATAAAAGAAAAAGAATTGTCAGGAGAGTAGCCTAGGCCTAACTAGAGAAAATTGTAATTATTAAAATGTACAAAAATTAATCATAATCTAAAATTGTATAGCCTAGAATTGAGGTGATGAATAAAATTATACTTGACTCGATTAAAATCGCAGAAAGAGATTTTTTATAAGATCTTGCCACACTTAGTAAACAGCGCTGCCGTCGTAATAGTATATGTGAAAAAAAAACAGTGAATTGAATAAATTGAAAGAAATATGGACAAATCAATTATTAAAACGAAAGTCGAACAATTAAAATTAAACATTTCATTAAAGAAAAGACTTCCATAAAAATCGAGAAGAAATACGTTATGCAAATACAAGCAGAATGGGGCCGAGATTATATATCAACAAGATGATTACCATGACAACGAGTTCCCATTGGAGGAAAATCTAAGATGGGAATGTGACGTAAGGAGTTTGGTCTGTTGTAGGAGGAAGCGTGCCTTGTCGAGGTAGTGCGGGACATAAGCGTCTCAACCGCCGTAACGAGCAGTCGTGTTTTACCGTCAGACGACGTTAAAGAGCACAAATGTTGTAATACAACAGTAAATAGTGCTTCGAAGTGGCACGGGAAAGTAAAGATATTAGGGCAGATACCCAAATATCTTAATAACATCACCTTGACCAAGAAAATGCCTAAACGCCGGACTTAGAGAATTTCACAGACGCCATGCAGCGTAAAGACATTAGAACTTCAAGAAAGAAATGGACAATGTTCAAGAACCAACTAGTTTTTGGAAGATACTTCACCTCAGTACAGTATATAATCTGTAGTACAAGGTTATATGAACAATCTATTTTTCTTTTTAATAAATCTTTATTCCAAAATAAATTAATTTCAAGTCAAAATTTTAAAAAAATTGAATATCCTAAGTGAGATAAACCTCTCTTAGGTTACCTAAATTAACTTATAAATATTCTAAATTGACTCTCCATTCAAACGTTTGTCTAAAATGGGAAGTAACGATTTAAGTTTACATGAAAGATCAGATATGGCTTTATTCTTGAGTAACTGATAGAAATCATTTATTAACGCAGCAGATAATTATTGAAATGAATGAAATTAACTGAAGTTTGTATTTAATGCGTAGCCTAGTATAAATAACTAGGGCAACCTAAAAATGGGCAAATGTTAACAAGATTATGATATTGAATTAAGTTTGAAGTTTGAGGCATAGCATATTGTAACTAGATAGATTAACCTTAAAATGTTTAATTATTAACAAGACTCTGATGTATGTGAAATTTAACTTTGGGAAAAACAAAATTATGTGTAAAATTAATTATAATAATTGAAATTGGTTAAATGTTAGAATATATTAAAAACTTTCGGCTGTTTGACATTATTAGAAAAGAATAGGGTAAATCTATATGTATATGTGTGTTAATAATAATAATGTATACTCAATAAGGCGACATTTTATGCACTATTAACCTGAAACCAGATAGGTAGGTTAACTGTAATTTCAGGTTAGAAAAAACATAAGAAGATAAATCCAGGAAAAATCGGCTACACAAACTAGTTAATAATAAATTCAAATAAAAAAAGTTATAATTTCCAATTAGCTTTGTTTTACATTTAAAACAAAATAAATTCACTGGGTATCCAATTGTAGTTTTCAAGTCAAAAGTGTCTCAAAGATTCCACTGCCCCAAACGGAGCTTAAAAGGCTTATAGGAGGCTAATTAGTTTTTGTAACAAATTCAGGGGTTGGTTCCCCTGAGAGGTTTATTCCTTGAGATACAGACCTCGAACCAAGTTTTGGAGTCAAGGGATAAAAAATTACTTTCTTGCGGACAGGGGGAGGTCATCGAGGTGAGATGAGGAGTTAGTCGGAAGTCGTAGAGGATAAGGAAGAGTGAGGTAAGATATACACGTAATAGTACGTTATATTGTTTATAAGTGGGCATATGTTGTGGATGCAGACTCTGTGTGCGTGTACGTCGTGGATAATATATCTGCGTGTATGTTGTAGATATATGTGCGTTTATGTAGCGGGGGATAACTATATGTGCGTGAATGTTATTGGTATATGTGCGTGTATGTTGTGGATGTATTGCTGTATGTGCGTGACACACACACACACACACACACATATATATATATATATATATATACTTATATACACACATATATATATATATATATATATGTGTGTGTATATAAGGGTATATATATATATATATATATATATATATATATATATATATATATATATATATACAGTGTATATGTTGTAGATATATAAGGTATGTGCGCGTATGCTGTGGATAGGATATATGTGTATGATATGGAAATGCACTGTCGTTCCATCAATCTAAACCAAACCTTGCCTATGCGGCTGTACACCTGCGCATATTGATTGAATATATTCATTATATCATATTTAGCAATACAAGGTGACAGGGAATGTAACGGGTTGGCGGTCGTACCGTGTGACGTTGCTCGGTGGTCGACTTAAACTCGTGAATAAGTAAATATACCGATCATAAATTTCGTTGTCTTGAAGTATTACAACTTATAATAATGGCCAAATAAGCATTATGCAGAAATCTGTCTAACAGAACGTTTATAACCAAGGGGCAATGTAAAGCCTGTGTTTCTTTATGCAAGCAATTGACAGACTTAAGGAGATGAAGGAAACTGAATCTCTTCCTCTAGTGTGGGCAGTTTCAAAATACGGAAGCACAAATAACGTTAGAGAGTAGTTTTTAGGAATAGTTAATCCTCGTCCTCAAAGGTAGGACCGTGAATATACTCGTCTAGGACTAAAGTTGGTAGTGGTTTGTATGTTAAGGTCGCTTGTATGGGGTACTTTTTTTCCACGTGTTAGTGTGAGCAATTTCAGAACAGAGAAGTAGAAAAAAACGTTAGAGAATAGTCCTTTAGGATGACCAATTCTCATCCTCATAAATAAGAACGTTAATCTTCTCGTAAGACATTTCACAATAGCTGATGTAATGTGGGTGGAATGTGAGCAAAGACTTGTCCGTTAAGCTTAAATGGGTAACACTGTAGAGTGGCCTAGTTTCGACTACTAAATGCTCTGGGCTCTATCCCCGGCAGCACCATGAAAGTTCTGTGCATTTTCAGTCCCCAGACAGATTCACCCTGTTAAAGGGCCAAACTTAGAGCGGTTGAAGTGTAGTACTGACCTCATTATCCTTCTTGAGCACAGTATGACCCAAATAAGTCAGGCACCCCTGATCCTCTTAGATCATGTTTATCGCATAAAAAGGAGCCATTACTATGATTGCACAGTGTAGGTAGTGGGATGCTATTAATAACGTCAAGACAAACAACGTGAAAGAATGTCACACTCCGTCAAGCATTTCCTGATCTTACAAATACTTCTAGTGAGCTTGTACTTGATCTTAATGAAAGCAACTAACTTCGGTGGCGATAACATAAAGGTTCCTTGTGTTAAGAAAGAATGCCATATTCCGTCAAGCATTTCCTGATCTTACAAATACTTCTAGTGAGATTGTACTTGATCTTAATGAAAGCAACTAACTTCGGTGGCGATGACATAAAGGTTCCTTGTGTTAAGAAAGAATGTCACATTCCGTCAAGCATTTCCTGATCTTACAAATACTTCTAGTGAGCTTGTACTTGATCTTAATGAAAGCAACTAACTTCGGTGGCGATGACATAAAGGTTCCTTGTGTTAAGAAAGAATGTCACATTCCGTCAAGCATTTCCTGATCTTACAAATACTTCTAGTGAGCTTGTACTTGTTCTTAATGAAAGCAACTAACTTCGGTGGCGATGACATAAAGGTTCCTTGTGTTAAGAAAGAATGTCACATTCCGTCAAGCATTTCCTGATCTTACAAATACTTCTAGTGAGCTTGTACTTGTTCTTAATGAAAGCAACTAACTTCGGTGGCGATGACATAAAGGTTCCTTGTGTTAAGAAAGAATGCCAGTTAGCCGCATAAATTGTAGATATCATTTGTAATGAGCGCTAATACACGTGGTTTCATAAATAGAGATTCCTCGTAGACTAACAATGAAATTCCTTACTTTACGAGCCTTTACGCCACGCAATGCCACCATACTCCATATTTTCTCGTTCCTGTTAAATTTATCACACTTACACAACTTCTAAACTTCTACAAATCGCACGATCAAGGAAAGGGGGGTAGGTCTTCCCTTTTCAGAGATAATACATTGATATATATTCGTCACATTTGTGTTTTTGGATCCAAAAAGACTTGAGATTTTCACGAAGAAAAGAATCACCAGGTTTTCGAAGTACGGTTCTTTGAAGTCGTATTGAAGTCATTGCCAACCAGTTCCACTATTATTATGGATAACGCACCTTATCGTTCTCAGGTGGACGATTCAGGTCTAAGAACTTCAAGAGAAAAAGGGAGTATGAGTTCGTTGATCGGTTTGATCGAGTGACTGCATTCTCGCCGTGTATGAGCAAGTCTGAGCTCTACAAACTACACAAATCTAAACTCACATTTCATGCCATAGATAAAAAACCATCCTAACTGGGGCCTAAGCTTTGACACCCGCCTAACAATTTTTATTCAAATAGTGCAATTGAAGATAATGCAGCACTATTGAATACGATATAAAAGTTGAAAAATTTACAGCTGTTCGTGGAGGCAGAGAAATCGTATCCTACGACGGAAAAATACGTCGATCATGTTCAAAAGGAAATGAATAATGATTGGCAAAGCGAACTTGTCAAGCTATGTGCAGAGCTACTAATTAATCTGACCCCAGGAGGCTCGGACAATGATGACACCAGCTGGGACAGTCAGGGGAAGACGATAACGGGACTATCTCCGCTTGACATATTTTTATTACTAGTTGATTAAAAAAGTATGAAATTAAAGTAGAACCTTTAAAATCAGTTACGAATGTAAAGAAAGCGGATACAATTATTTATTATATTATATAAAGTTAGTTTTAAGTATGATATAGTTAAGTACTATAATAGATTAATATAATATAATATAATAGAAATAATAAATATAATAATAATATAAATATATAATAATAAATATAATAGAATACTATAGTAGAATATTTGTTAGACTACTATTTTTTCAATTCCTTCTATTAGTTCACACTCTCCTTATATATATATATATATATATATATATCTTGTTCAAATTCCCAATCGTTAATAAAATACATTTTATTCATCCACTCAAGTTCAAATATATTTTTGAAACTTGTAGTGGTTGACACTTGTTATTACAGTTTTTTTTTTCAAATAATAATTAAATAGTTAAATTTAAAATTAATTAGTTTTAGTTTTATACGGGAGAAAAACGTTTCACAAAAGGGAGAAGGTATGCAACGTAATTATTTCTTCCCATTTGACGTAAAATTAGTGATAGCATGATTTCACAAAATTGGTGACTTTATGATGTAAGTATGTGGTAGAACAGCTGTTATAACGCATAGATTATGCTCCTTTATCGATTATATATTTCGATTATTTATTAAAACGTAACTAAAATAACATTTTTCATTGTTGAAGTAGGATTTGGCGTTAAAAATTTTTTGTTTATGTTATTGGTTGTAAATTTGTTAATATGTTTCAAATAACTGATAAAAAAATCATATTTTTATACAAAAAATATATCGTATTAGGATAACAAGTAGGTGTCTCATTGGCGTTAGCTAAGGATCGATCCCAAGGCGGGATGGGTTTATTGGGGGTGGCATCAGGTGGTCCCGACTCTAGGGCTCAACCAGACCCATATAAAGCATAACTAAATCAAACATGGGAAATTACCTATTCCTATTTAATCTTGCCTTAAAGAGTTTTTTTTTAAAATAATTTATTCTAGGCAATGAAATCGAATTTTACTAAAATATAATGTTCAAATTATTTGTCTAGGGAGTATATTCGATTAACTTCTACACACGGCTAAAATAGCTTTGAATGAAAACTGCGGCCTATAGGGTTCTTTACAGTTGCAAAACATAACCGTTGATGGTTACAATGGTATTTGTTTATATGCTCCCGACAAAATAGTTTTACTTTTAGTTTGCTTTATAGCGACACCAAGTAGTGGAAAACTAAACTGCGTATGCCTGAGTGATAGTACTTTAAACTAACCATATAGTGTCTGACTGACATATATTGGGATAAATATCACCGTATTGTTTATTTATATTTAAGCAGTATATACAACAATGACCATAAGATAACCTCTTTCCACAGGCCGAAGGCAATGTTCAAGTTTGCCCTGTGCTAGTGTGTCATCAGTCATTGTTGGTGGGCAACTGTAAGCTATTGGTGGGCAGCGGAATAAAGAGATTTTACTGGTGGGTAGCAGAAAGAGAAAATAGGACACTGTTCGAAGATACTAAAGCATTCAATTCTTTAAAGAAGAGTCAATTATTAAAATCAAGTCCAATTTAAACCCACCGAATGACAAAACAATAAAAAAAACCTTGGCACCCGGCGTTGAAGAAACTCTGTGTGCGCCCGTTCCGCATTCTCAGGCGGATGGGTCCGTCCTTCCTGCGAACTTTCACGTTACATTCCGGCTGATGCAGAAACATTGCCAGAGCTGTCACCGTTCCAAGAGTAATCAAAGGCGTGACGTCACCGCCGCTACTTACCTGTTTATAAATACACTGTGACCGATGAGGGTAAAGGTAGTCCAGGGGTTAGGAATGCGGTCCAGTGCCAGCTGTTCAGCCACCGCCCGACTGATTGGCAGTTGTCTAAACAGGTACGACTTGAAGACGAGTCTCTTTACAGGCTGGCCGGTGTTTATTGTTCTTGTAATAAAGTATAAATATGCCAAACAGGAAATGATAAAGTAAAATGTCGGTAATAGCTAACCTTCATCATGTGTTATTCTAAGCTGCCTACATTTATTATTCGTAATTTTATCTATAGCAGGAAACAATGTAATACTTTTTTTTTAAAAATCATTTCCTTCAAATCGTTAGATATTTCTATGTCAAAAGGTGCAAACCTATCTAAAAATGTCGTTCTCTTATTAAAAAATTTATTTTTGGGTTTTTAATCCTATATGTCAAGGGTTCCCAAACTTTTTGGGTACACTCCCCCTCCTCTTGAGATGAAATCCTACCACGTCCCTCCACTTTACACTACAAATAGTATGGGCATATGAAAAAATCAAATATTATATATATATATATATATATATATATATATATATATATATATAAAACACTTTATTAATTTATACATACGTTGACAAGAAACATGATATAACATTTAAAGTTATAATTTGCAAGGTAAATTTTAACTGATAAGAGAAAAATCTGTCAGTGAGATGCTTGAATTTGCATTTTTTTACACTAGCATGCCTATTTGAGATTGTATTTTAGTAAGGACACAAGACGTTAGCAACGTGCAAGACATTAGCAACGTCAAATTTGTTCCTCTAATATTAAATATATTTAATTTATCTTATTATTTTCCAACTTGTCTCACGCCCCCCAAGGGGGACTCGTCACCCCGTTTGGGAACCTATGCATAGATTGACCTTGTCCTTCGCCCATCATCAGACAATTTATTTTTCACATTCATTCTTCCTTTAAATAAATGAACCTTTTCTGCTGTATTATTTCAATGATCATGTATGATGCTATGGCACATACAGTTACATACTTACTGTAAAAAATCTCCCATGTATCTGACTAGAATCTACTGACTTGCCGTTTTAAATGATATTTGTGTTTAGATGATGTAGGAAAAGTGGAGAAGGGTGAAAAAAAGCTGGAAGGTAAGGCGTTCATGGTAGAATGTATGCTGTATTTGTCCACGTACAGTACAAACAAGTCAAGGATTTTGTTCTAAGCAGAGAGAAATTAGCTGTTTTCCTATACCGTGTAAACTCGGGGTCAATAACATTGATATAAACATCCTGCAGAATCATTTTAGACAGTCTTTATCATAGTTCTATGGTTTCTCCTATTGGATTCTGTTCCGTGGTAAACGTATTTTTCATATCCATTCATGTGTTATACAGTATCGTAAAGGCTGAACTGCTTAAAACTACCGCAATGCATTTTTACTTGTAATTTATTGCTACGCGGAAAAATTCCCGATTGTAGACGAGAAAATAGTTGTGTCAAATAAAGCGTTCTATCCTTTAAAATTACTAAGTTGTTTGATGGTTTTAGGGTCTGAGAAAAAATCGTAATAGTGGGGAAATCGTTTTAACTGGAATCGTATTGTGAATTTTACTGTATTTTATATACGGTTAGGTTAGGTATTACGAATATTCCGTACTTACAGAGTTTCCTTTCCGCTTGTTTCGGCCAATATCTCGATCTTTTTATTTGTTTTTGCAGTTCAACTTGTGAGACGGTAAAACCATTAACTTGGAACTACTGAATCTAAAAGCATACGATTAATTGTTGCATACCGAAGCCAGATCAGTTTGGCAAAGGAAATACAAATTACATCACGTTGTTTCCGGCCGTTGCAAACATTTTAGATTTAAGTGGCCGTGGTGTTGACTGAGGCCGAACAAGTTGGCAAAGTAAGCGATTTATAAACCCGTCTTCGTGCTGAGCCTTGCAGCGTGCTGGAGAATCTAAACGATCGGAGAAATTATTTCTTCATTCTTGGAGGATTCAGTGTACGAGCATCACTATAATGGAAAACAATTATTCACGCTGGGAGATATTTAAAGAATCAATCTACCAATCTAATAGTAGAAGCTTTCTTTAGAATTAGCGAATGCTATGGAAATAAATAATAATTATAATAATAACAACAATTAATTACCACTGTGCGATGTTGAAAACGAATTTTAGATGGAATGGTGTTTAGCAATCGGTTTCGTATGTATAGTAATTACATTCCCGCGTGAATCAGGAGTCAAAATCCAGGTCTAGCTGGTAAACAACACAGAGATAACATTGGTCGAGAATATTCCTCAAGTTTCCATGTGGTAACTATAGTCTTAACGAAGTGTAATGATTAAATTGAGGAAAGTGATTTTTAATTAGCGCGCGCACACACACACACACACACACACACACACACGCGCGCGCGCACGCACACACACACACATTCATACATACACACCAAAACACATCAATTTGTAGACTATGTGTCTAACAAAACTATATAGTTTTATAATAACTATCCACACTGTATAGCCTATACCTAGAGTAGTAAATTTTACTCGGGTAAAACCAAAGTAAGCTTAGCGAATCGGTATCCTCAATGTATTTATATGTGATGCACTGCCAAAGTAACGTCAATGACATCATGTAGCGTGGTGACGTCATACTTGCAAATTAACTCGGCCACTGACGTAACGAGTTGTCAGAGGAATGGGTTTCATCAACTTAGATGAATCACCTGCTGTGGCCGGACCGTGCCTTACACATGTTGACAACAGTTTAATGTAGGCAATTCAAATTCCGGCGGGATATATTTACGTCAGTGCAGCATGGAATGTCTTGTTGGTGTTATCGCTCTGTGTGAGCTACCTCACTGCAATTGTAATGGACTGTATAAATATTTGTAAAGAAACAAGTAAATTGAATACGACATAAGATTGGGAGGCCTTTTTAATGCTTTAGGGTAAATACAAAACCATTTATAGCGTTAGAGAGTAGATTAAAGAATTGGTAAAGATTAAGCGATAATTCCTAATTGGAGATAGTGGATGAGTTCAAACCAATTTTTGTGTATGAACAATTTTATTTACCGAGTACATTAAGGAGTATACGTCAGTATGATACTCTCTCTCTCTCTTAATGTTAGGATATGAAGGGAAATCAAACCCTCATTCCTGGAGTTGAAGTCCTTTCCTTGATGTGAGCACGGGAAGAATAACTTAAGGGTAAGGATCAAGTCAGTGATATGAAAGCCGTTAATTTTGAGATATGAAGCAAATCAAAGTCTCCTTCCTGCAGTTGAGCCCTCTCCTTGATGTGAGAACGGGAATGATAACTTAAGGGTAAGGATCAAGTCAGTGATATGAAAGCCGTTTAATTTTGAGATATGAAGCAAATCAAAGTCTCCTTCCTGCAGTTGAGCCCTCTCCTTGATGTGAGCATGGGAATGGTAACTTAAGGGTAAGGGTCAAGTCAGTGATATGAAAGCCGTTTAATTTTGAGATATGAAGCAAATCAAAGTCTCCTTCCTGCAGTTGAGCCCTCTCCTTGATGTGAGAACGGGAATGATAACTTAAGGGTAAGGATCAAGTCAGTGATATGAAAGCCATTTAATTTTGAGATATGAAGCACAACAAAGTCTCCTTCCTGCAGTTGAGCCCTCTCCTTGATGTGAGCATGGGAATGGTAACTTAAGGGTAAGGGTCAAGTCAGTGATATGAAAGCCCGTTTAATTTTGAGATATGAAGCAAATCAAAGTCTCCTTCCTGCAGTTGAGTCCTCTCCTTGATGTGAGAACGGGAATGATAACTTAAGGGTAAGGGTCAAGTCAGTGATATGAAAGCTGTTTAATTTTGAGATATGAAGCAAATCAAAGTCTCCTTCCTGCAGTTGAGCCCTCTCCTTGATGTGAGAACGGGAATGATAACTTAAGGGTAAGGGTCAAGTCAGTGATATGAAAGCCGTTTAATTTTGAGATATGAAGCAAATCAAAGTCTCCTTCCTGCAGTTGAGCCATCTCCTTGATGTGAGAACGGGAATGATAACTTAAGGGTAAGGGTCAAGTCAGTGATATGAAAGCCGTTTAATTTTGAGATATGAAGCAAATCAAAGTCTCCTTCCTGCAGTTGAGCCCTCTCCTTGATGTGAGAACGGGAATGATAACTTAAGGGTAAGGGTCAAGTCAGTGATATGAAAGCCGTTTAATTTTGAGATATGAAGCAAATCAAAGTCTCCTTCCTGCAGTTGAGCCCTCTCCTTGATGTGAGAACGGGAATGATAACTTAAGGGTAAGGGTCAAGTCAGTGATATGAAAGCCGTTTAATTTTGAGATATGAAGCAAATCAAAGTCTCCTTCCTGCAGTTGAGCCCTCTCCTTGATGTGAGAACGGGAATGATAACTTAAGGGTAAGGGTCAAGTCAGTGATATGAAAGCCGTTTAATTTTGAGATATGAAGCAAATCAAAGTCTCCTTCCTGCAGTTGAGCCCTCTCCTTGATGTGAGAACGGGAATGATAACTTAAGGGTAAGGGTCAAGTCAGTGATATGAAAGCCGTTTAATTTTGAGATATGAAGCAAATCAAAGTCTCCTTCCTGCAGTTGAGCCCTCTCCTTGATGTGAGAACGGGAATGATAACTTAAGGGTAAGGGTCAAGTCAGTGATATGAAAGCCGTTTAATTTTGAGATATGAAGCAAATCAAAGTCTCCTTCCTGCAGTTGAGCCATCTCCTTGATGTGAGCACGGGCATTATAACTTAAGGGTAAGGGTCAAATCAGTGATATGAAAGCCGTTTAATTTTGAGATATGAAGCAAATCAAAGTCTCCTTCCTGCAGTTGAGCCCTCTCCTTGATGTGAGAACGGGAATGATAACTTAAGGGTAAGGGTCAAATCAGTGATATGAAAGCCGTTTAATTTTGAGATATGAAGCAAATCAAAGTCTCCTTCAGCCCTCTCCTTGATGTGAGAACGGGAATGATAACTTAAGGGTAAGGGTCAAATCAGTGATATGAAAGCCGTTCAATTTTGAGATATGAAGCAAATCAAAGTCTCCTTCCTGCAGTTGAGCCCTCTCCTTGATGTGAGAACGGGAATGATAACTTAAGGGTAAGGGTCAAATCAGTGATATGAAAGCCGTTTAATTTTGAGATATGAAGCAAATCAAAGTCTCCTTCCTGCAGTTGAGCCCTCTCCTTGATGTGAGAACGGGAATGATAACTTAAGGGTAAGGGTCAAATCAGTGATATGAAAGCCGTTTAATTTTGAGATATGAAGCAAATCAAAGTCTCCTTCCTGCAGTTGAGCCCTCTCCTTGATGTGAGAACGGGAATGATAACTTAAGGGTAAGGGTCAAATCAGTGAAATGAAAGCCGTTTAATTTTGAGTTATGAAGCAAATCAAAGTCTCCTTCCTGCAGTTGAGCCCTCTCCTTGATGTGAGAACGGGAATGGTAACTTAAGGGTAAGGGTCAAGTCAGTGATATGAAAGCCGTTTAATTTTGAGATATGAAGCAAATCAAAGTCTCCTTCCTGCAGTTGAGCCCTCTCCTTGATGTGAGAACGGGAATGATAACTTAAGGGTAAGGATCAAGTCAGTGATATGAAAGCCATTTAATTTTGAGATATGAAGCAAATCAAAGTCTCCTTCCTGCAGTTGAGCCCTCTCCTTGATGTGAGCATGGGAATGGTAACTTAAGGGTAAGGGTCAAGTCAGTGATATGAAAGCCATTTAATTTTGAGATATGAAGCAAATCAAAGTCTCCTTCCTGCAGTTGAGTCCTCTCCTTGATGTGAGAACGGGAATGATAACTTAAGGGTAAGGGTCAAGTCAGTGATATGAAAGCTGTTTAATTTTGAGATATGAAGCAAATCAAAGTCTCCTTCCTGCAGTTGAGCCCTCTCCTTGATGTGAGAACGGGAATGATAACTTAAGGGTAAGGGTCAAGTCAGTGATATGAAAGCCGTTTAATTTTGAGATATGAAGCAAATCAAAAGTCTCCTTCCTGCAGTTGAGCCCTCTCCTTGATGTGAGAACGGGAATGATAACTTAAGGGTAAGGGTCAAGTCAGTGATATGAAAGCCGTTTAATTTTGAGATATGAAGCAAATCAAAGTCTCCTTCCTGCAGTTGAGCCCTCTCCTTGATGTGAGAACGGGAATGATAACTTAAGGGTAAGGGTCAAGTCAGTGATATGAAAGCCGTTTAATTTTGAGATATGAAGCAAATCAAAGTCTCCTTCCTGCAGTTGAGCCCTCTCCTTGATGTGAGAACGGGAATGATAACTTAAGGGTAAGGGTCAAGTCAGTGATATGAAAGCCGTTTAATTTTGAGATATGAAGCAAATCAAAGTCTCCTTCCTGCAGTTGAGCCCTCTCCTTGATGTGAGCATGGGAATGGTAACTTAAGGGTAAGGGTTATGTCAGTGATATGAAAGCCGTTTAATTTTGAGATATGAAGCAAATCAAAGTCTCCTTCCTGCAGTTGAGCCCTCTCCTTGATGTGAGCATGGGAATGGTAACTTAAGGGTAAGGGTCAAGTCAGTGATATGAAAGCCGTTTAATTTTGAGATATGAAGCAAATCAAAGTCTCCTTCCTGCAGTTGAGCCATCTCCTTGATGTGAGCACGGGCATTATAACTTAAGGGTAAGGGTCAAATCAGTGATATGAAAGCCGTTTAATTTTGAGATATGAAGCAAATCAAAGTCTCCTTCCTGCAGTTGAGCCCTCTCCTTGATGTGAGAACGGGAATGATAACTTAAGGGTAAGGGTCAAGTCAGTGATATGAAAGCCGTTTAATTTTGAGATATGAAGCAAATCAAAGTCTCCTTCAGCCCTCTCCTTGATGTGAGAACGGGAATGATAACTTAAGGGTAAGGGTCAAATCAGTGATATGAAAGCCGTTTAATTTTGAGATATGAAGCAAATCAAAGTCTCCTTCCTGCAGTTGAGCCCTCTCCTTGATGTGAGAACGGGAATGATAACTTAAGGGTAAGGGTCAAATCAGTGAAATGAAAGCCGTTTAATTTTGAGATATGAAGCAAATAAAAGTCTCCTTCCTGCAGTTGAGCCCTCTCCTTGATGTGAGAACGGGAATGGTAACTTAAGGGTAAGGGTCAAATCAGTGATATGAAAGCCGTTTAATTTTGAGATATGAAGCAAATCAAAGTCTCCTTCCTGCAGTTGAGCCCTCTCCTTGATGTGAGAACGGGAATGGTAACTTAATAGTAAGGGTCAAATCAGTGATATGAAAGCCGTTTAATTTTGAGATATGAAGCAAATCAAAGTCTCCTTCCTGCAGTTGAGCCATCTCCTTGATGTGAGAACGGGAATGATAACTTAAGGGTAAGGGTCAAATCAGTGATATGAAAGCCGTTTAATTTTGAGATATGAAGCAAATCAAAGTCTCCTTCCTGCAGTTGAGCCATCTCCTTGATGTGAGCACGGGCATTATAACTTAAGGGTAAGGGTCAAGTCAGTGATATGAAAGCCGTTTAATTTTGAGATATGAAGCAAATCAAAGTCTCCTTCCTGCAGTTGAGCCATCTCCTTGATGTGAGAACGGGAATGATAACTTAAGGGTAAGGGTCAAATCAGTGATATGAAAGCCGTTTAATTTTGAGATATGAAGCAAATCAAAGTCTCCTTCCTGCAGTTGAGCCATCTCCTTGATGTGAGCACGGGCATTATAACTTAAGGGTAAGGGTCAAGTCAGTGATATGAAAGCCGTTTAATTTTGAGATATGAAGCAAATCAAAGTCTCCTTCCTGCAGTTGAGCCCTCTCCTTGATGTGAGAACGGGAATGATAACTTAAGGGTAAGGGTCAAATCAGTGATATGAAAGCCGTTTAATTTTGAGATATGAAGCAAATCAAAGTCTCCTTCCTGCAGTTGAGCCCTCTCCTTGATGTGAGCATGGGAACGGTAACTTAAGGGTAAGGATTAAGTCAGTGATATGAAAGCTGTTTAATTTTGGGATAGAAAGCTAATCAAAGGCTCCTTCGTGCAGTTGAGCCCTGTCCTTGATGTGAGAACGGGAATGATAACTTAAGGGTAAGGGTCAAGTCAGTGATATGAAAGCCGTTTAATTTTGAGATATGAAGCAAATCAAAGTCTCCTTCCTGCAGTTGAGCCCTCTCCTTGATGTGAGCATGGGAATGGTAACTTAAGGGTAAGGATTAAGTCAGTGATATGAAAGCTGTTTAATTTTGGGATATAAATCTAATCAAAGGCTCCTTCGTGCAGTTGAGCTCTCTCCTTGATGTGAGCACGGGAATGGTAACTTAAGGGTAAGGATTAAGTCAGCTATATGAAAGCTGTTTAATTTTGGGATACAAAGCAAATCAAAGGCTCCTTCGTGCAGTTGAGCTCTCTCCTTGATGTGAGAACGGGAATGATAACTTAAGGGTAAGGGTCAAGTCAGTGATATGAAAGCCGTTTAATTTTGAGATATGAAGTAAATCAAAGTCTCCTTCCTGCAGTTGAGCCCTCTCCTTGATGTGAGCATGGGAATGGTAACTTAAGGGTAAGGATTAAGTCAGTGATATGAAAGCTGTTTAATTTTGGGATATAAAGCAAATCAAAGGCTCCTTCGTGCAGTTGAGCTCTCTCCTTGATGTGAGCACGGGAATGATAACTTAAGGTTATGGATTAATTCAGTGATAGCCTATATAAGCCGTTTAATTTTGGGATATGAAGGAAAATCAAAGGTCCTTCCTGTAATTGATGCCCTTTCCTTGAAATGAGCACGCAAATGATACGGGTAAGAATTAGGGCAGTGATGTGAAAGCTTTTTAATTTTAGGATATGAATGAAAATCAAAGCCTACTTGCAAGAATGCTATTATTTTAGTTTATAGTGACGTCACTCACAGTGTCAAAGTCAAATAAATCTCACGTTTTCATTTTTGGAGCATCCCACTTCTATTATACATCACGTATAATACGTATATTACGTGTATCACGCGTAATACATCACGTGATTAATCATGTGGCCACATTAATCGCCCCCAATGTGAATGTTTGTTCTATACTTCAACACTTTTATCCCGCCTCTGTATGCAAACAACGAATTCCATTTAAACCCTTCTACGTTTCGCACTGCAACCCTTTTATTCATTTTATTTTTCTGCCCTGTTTATTTAACACCACATCCTATATTTACAATGAAAATCGATATAGTAGTAATTATGATATTGGTGCTTGGCAGTGGCGGCTATAAGACCCCCGCAGCAGGCGGTGGGCCCCATGTCCAAGGGAGCACCAACTGCCACATCAAAATAAAACAAAATCAAGCTTAAATGGAAATGGAAACAACATAGCCACCTCCAACCTATCGGCTACCAACACGTTGCCAATCGGCAGTGCTGCACTGAAAGTAAATCATTGCTATTTTTTTTACTGTATTAGAAAATTATGCTAATCACTACTGACGGTCAGTGATTGACTTACTTTATCTGTGTAACTTCCGCCCGCCTCACAAAACTGAGGCATTCGGGGGGCGTGTCGGTCATACCTTGGCTGGAAGATGCACCTCGAGTATGAATGAATGCAGTAGTACCAATACTAGGCTTGCCATGGCCTGGCTCCCTTTGTCGTGCCAGCCACCACTGCACATGGCAAACATATTTAACCCCATACAATGTTCCGACGGTCAACCCAGTATCGTACAATTTAATTAATGACTTATTTATAATATTATGCTGTTTATTACGTTAACGTTGAAATAGTTTTTTCGTTCATAGACGATTGTGATGTGATATTATAGGCTTTGAAGGGTATCTTATAAATGCGGTTTGATACGCATTTTATTAAAGGGAACCTCACATTTCTTTACGTAGGGGAACCCGCTTACCGCCGCCACTGGTTCTTGGGATAGATTGGGTTGAAGGTTACTGTATGAAGGTAATCTACTCCGGTGTAGGTGTTGCTTTTACCATGTGATTTTGTCGAGAGCGAATGATTCGATCATCATGGACTGAGATTTAGCGATCACACTTGGAGCAATTACTTGACATTAGTATTCCAAGATGAACAGCTGTGCAACAAAATAAAGAAGCTAGTAAAACATTTAAATGGCATTTTAGAAGTAGGAGAAATTAGTACTATAAACTTACTTTACTTTACTTTATCCACTGCCAGAACTTGGCATCTGCCATTATCCGCCTAGCCTCCCAGTAGAGACAATGCTGATTTCGCTCCACATCTTGCAAAGATGGTTTGACGGTTGCACAGAGGGCAAATATCTGAGGCCGTTAATCCTATTTTATATAGGTGGGGTTAAGTCGTGGCCCGTAAGCATTCTGATTTTCAAACCGCTTTCACTCTTGGTGGACTATGTGGTATTAGCACTGTGTGCGCCAGGCACCTTCATATCTTTTCAGCGCTCATTTCTTTTCGGCTTTCCCTTTTGTTTTTTCATTGATAGTAGATTTAATCAGGCTTCTTGCTGTCAATAGGATATAGGATTTTCAGGCTGTGGCAAAGTGTTACCTTTCTTCACTATCTGGTCCACGAAGAACACAGATCTTGCGACTTTCCGGAGATCGAACAAAGTTTTTCGGCAGCTCGTACTGTAACCGCAATCTCACCATCGAAGTTGTTGGCATTAATTCCAACAAGGCTGCAGCCCTGAAAGTGGTGGCTGTAAAAGCTAGCACCAAATAGTACTATAAACAAATCAATAGATTCGATTACGGATTAAAATAACTAAACTTGGATTGATTAATTGTTTCCTCAAGGAAATATAATTAGAATACTCCAATAAGTTTTTCGCGACTTTTGTTATGAGTGAAAGTTATATTAACATTCTGTTAATGGAAGTGCAGCCAAAATTTCAACTTAAAGATGCCCCATTAGGAAAAGCAACGGCTTGATTGGTTCTGTAATAAGACAGTTAATGAACTCTGCTAAATCAACAAGCTCACGCTTGTTTATCGGGCAAATCTCGTTTAGTGGGTGCTCAGTGGGTGAGGGGGGGGGTCGTGAGTCTACCGCTCGTAGAAATAGAATAAAATGGATCAACGCGACGAAATCACAGTAAACAGTCTCCATCTGGCACTTTCGGGACTTGATGCATCCGGATTAAAAACTATTACAAAAAGAAAACGAGTAAGAGTTATAAATAAATGGCACACAATGTATTTATTTGTTAATCTTCGAACAAGTTGAGCAGAATTTAGAAGATAGTTAATAATATAAAACAATAAAGTGAACTATAGACCTATAAAAATATTGTACATTATGCGTGTGATAACATTTGTGTAACTTTAGTTTTTAACTTAAATCCGGCAAGACACAGGTTAAACAAAAGGCTTACAAGAATATTACACATTATGTACAGAAAATCATGGTAGAAACTGTCAGCAAAACCTTGCAATGGTAATTGATACATTCTATACTATGTGAAGTGAAGTCAGCTTATGTGCGGGGAGATACCGGATTAACGAGCGTTCCGGACCGTAGGATGCCGGATTAGAGGTTTTTTAGTAATAAAATATTTTTGTTTAGGCACTTTTAGCTGTTAAGTTACTATTCTCTCGACCATGTTAGTGTGGACAAGGCTGTAGTTCAGCTTTACTTTGCGGTAGCTACATCATGGAAAGAGTCCCACCTCCCAAAAATCTTCTTATCCCTTAACATAACACAATATCCCTCCCATATCCCGATCTATTGATAATAGTCCGTGTCTGCGTCTCACATTTAAAGCTTGAGGCTTACGTAAAATGTTTTCTGCTTTGGAGTAGGGTTACATATTATGTACGGTAAAGTTACGTTTTATTTTTTTATACCATTTCATTTGAAAAAAGGAAGTTATAATGTTTTCGATAACCATTAAATGGGTGTTATAAAAATAAATTGGGCCTCATTACACACACCATCTGCTTATAAACGTTTTATAGGAAAACAATGTTTGTTTATTATTTATATTTGTTATAATATATATTTCCTATTCTATATATATATATATATATATATATATATATATACTAAAATCGAACTACAAACAACAACAAAATGGGTCACATTCACATACACAGGGCACAACATAAAAGGAATAACTAAACAATAGTAATATTAACATAGCTTACAAAAACACAGGAAACATAATCAATAAAATAAACCAACCGGAAAAAATATGTCCCACACTTAATAACGAAATATATAAAATCGAATGAGTGTGTGTGTGTGTGTGAGTGTGTGTGTGTGTGTGTGTGTGTGTGTGTACGCGCCTGTATGCATGTGCGGTTTGTCAACCATTTCTTTGTCATTAAAGAAAATAAATAAATATTTTTAAGGGGTTTTAAATTCATACATAATTAATTCTTAGCTACACTACATAGTTTCTATAAACCTCATACCCATGGAAGACACAGTTACAGATATAACGCTGTAAATATAACACTACAAACCTGCCGAAATGTCCGATGCTCCGTTTGTCGTGAAGATGACCAAAGAAAGGCAATTACAAAACGAGCGATTGCATTACTCACTACAATCACCTCTCGGAATAAAAATAAGCGATTGTGTATTTTGTAAACAACCGGCACACATGTGTTTGGCAGCGTCTGCTCGGCTGTCGCTAGGCCAGCGGGTAGAAAGCATTGTTGTACCTTACGTCGCTGCCAATGCTTAAAAATAAACGTTTCACACAAGCTTTCTCCAATACAAAAGGCACTGCATTTACGGGGAGATCTACTGAAGACTCAAGTTAATTTAAATGTATATCTACATTTTCTGGCATCCGTATTCCAGTTATGGTTGTATACCTTAAAAACTATGTTAAATCGTAGTTGGACGTTGTAAAGAGGTCTTGAACAAAATTATACCGTATAATAACGGATTTTTATACCACGAGGCTTGGTGTAGGAGAGACAGCATTAAGCTTCCTTACTTGGGTCCTACGTTTATCAAGGAAGGTAATGTGACCGGCACTATCTCTCCAACATCCATTATTACACCAGGTTTGGGCCAAGGTTCATTGTACAGTCTGAGTCGACCCGAGGGCTGAAACGCTCCAGGGACCTTTAGCTCCAAGTAAAGTACTCTACCCACTTGTCAACGCTTGTTGTAGCTCACAGGTCTAAGGCGAGGGGTTTATGTCCATCCAGGACTATGACCCTAGTCTGAGGGTCCATGCTTTAGGTAAGGCCGACCGAGAGTGGACACAGGACCGAAATCAGACTTGGTATCGAGGTACGGAAACAGGGGCGTTCGGAAGGTTCCGGAAAAGCAGTGGAAACCCTAGTCTGGTTGGAGTTCGTCTCTTCCCAGGAGTGAGTTGGTCACTAGTTCAGGTCTTACATTCAGTTGCATACTGGCTAACGGATCGTGACACCATCTCTCGTGCCTCTGGCCTGAAGCTAGTTACCGGAGCGGTAGTCACGAGTTTGAATTTGAATTCGTCGATTCAAATGCTTGACTGTAGATTCTTCTAATGCATCTATCTTGTGTTCTATGTGGCTTAGAGGTGAGGTCCCAGAGTCTAGGTACTCTTAAATCATAACCCTTCTTCTTTTAACCTTCTTACAAACTTTCAAAATAACATACTTGGTATTCTCAATTCATTGTCAAACTTAGAACTATACGTACATTACTCCTATTAAATCGGCCAGCGGAAAGTTATGTTGTCGACTTACTGAACTATACGTACATTATTCCTATTAAATCGGCCAGCGGAAAGTTATGTTGTCGACTTACTGAACTATACGTACATTATCCCTATTAAATCGGTCAGCGGAAAGTTATGTTGTCGACTTACTGAACTATACGTACATTATTTCTATTAAATCAGTCAGCGGAAAGTTATGTTGTCGACTTACTGAACTATACGTACATTATTCCTATTAAATCGGCCAGCGGAAAGTTATGTTGTCGACTTACTGAACTATACGCTAAACAATTACCTGATTATGAAACAAGTGCATCTTGATATTATTATAATTTTAATATTAATAATTAAACAGACAAGTAGAGTTCAAGTAGCAGGCGAGAACAATTCGAGGTGCACTAACACGCTCGTATGCTGGTGCATCTAAACGTTACTGGCCGTGGGTGCTCCCACTGAGCTATTTGCTGACCTAGGTTAATATGTAGGTGGGACGGCAACCACCACTTTGCCAATAAAGAAAACGGAGAAATTTGCATTTTAAGAAGCACAAGATTGTATACTATCAGAGTCACCGACCTGGAAGTAGATATGCGTCGGTGCCAGTGCGACGAAGGTGGAGGTGGGTGAGTTGCATTCGTCCCACCGTAGTTTAGCAGATTCAACATATTGTAAGTTATAGCTTTGTCAGAGTAGGTGTTCTAAATCAATTTATAAACTTAAATAATTTCTCACTATACATTTTATTGATCTAGAAGAGCGGAACTTTACAAGCTGCAGAAGTTTAAAACATATGTGAAATTTACGTTGTTTCTGAAATGAACATATCCTCTGATTTCTTAGAATTAAAATTAGAAAGATATTTGAACGTCGAGAGAACTAAGAAAATAAAGTAAATCAAGTCAAAAGAAGAGGCTAAATTTATATATGGGTTACTGTATTTAGGAGAAAATGTAAGAAACAACTAATATCAACAAATGAAATAAATGTTACAAAATAAACGAACGCAACACAATAATAAGCATTGCCCCAAAAACGGATCCAAACACACCCTGATAGATAACATAATACGCAAGAAACAACATACACAGAACACGAGGTAAAAAAAACAAAGACAATAACACACAAAAATGAAAGTACACAACCTTGACATAACACAACATATCACAAAAAATGGCTTCATCATTTCAAAAACTGAAATACATGGTCAAGTTTAAAGCACCCAGAACAACCAAGAAACCCCCACAGAAACATGAATATAATAAATCACATGTAATGAGTGTCTTATATATATAAAGAACCTTCACCATAAGGTACAAAGTAACAGATAAAAGGTATCAAAAGGACAAAGCTAAAATTAAATTCCGCCATACCTACACAGAACACACTCTACAGTTACATCAACGTTAACAGAAACCTAGAAATTCTATACTTCATAAATAAAAGCTTTAAACTGAACACAACAGATAATATATAGCACCGCAGAAACCAACCACTACTCATACTCAACGATAAAATACAATCTAACATTATATTTGAATACAATACTAAATATATGAATAGCCTACACAATACTAAACTGCTCTCAAAGTAACACATCACAGATTCTGAGCAGGTTTTTTATTGGTCCAGCTACTGGCTACGTGTTTGTAGAGTGGCTTATGTGGAACAGAAAGACCTGAACAAGAAGGATCGTGTGCAGAGATGATTTTAACTATTGTACGAAGGTGAAATTATAAGATTCTCATACTTATTTCCTTAATATATAAAATTATTCTTTTAAAACGGAAGTGTTAACTCTTTACATAATCATGTGCAAGTCAGAAATCTTAAAGTATTAGTAAAGTACGCTTTGAGGGAACGGAAGTGAAGAAACGACTTGTCAAATGGGAGATCCTGTTGCACCCAATCCGGAGGAAACGGGCATTGCTGGCATATTTGCCTAAAATACTTTTAGACACAAATATTGTCACGCAAGTAAAATAAGCAACACATTGACAGAGTTATTTCATTTTAAAAGGTGGAAATATTTTTTTGCCCTTTGTTATTTCCTTGGTTAGCTATAAATACCATTACCTTTTTAGGGTGAAAATACTGCATTGTTTTTTCAGTTGTTTTTGTTATTTTCGATCGTCCAGATGTCACCGATTTTATTGTAAAAAAAAAGAAAACTAGTACTGTAGAATGAACTTAAGGACGCGAAAGACACACAGTAAAACTTGGTGCTTGGATTCCAAAAGTTGAATATTTTGGTAGAAATAATCTTTCTTCCCAATATACAAACCTTTATAAACTCAAAGAACAAATTATGTATACTACAGTACAATATATCTACAACGTATCCAGTTAAGATAGATTAAATAATTTAAATAGTGAAGTTTCCTAACTTAAGCTAACAGGTTGTTAGTGAATTAGCCTCCAGCTTAATGACTTATTGTATTGCATCACACAAGTTGTAGACCCTGTTTTACTTCACTTCTTAAGTTTAGTTTGTAAATTTATTTTCAGTTAGTTTCTCCTATATATGTATACGGTGGTATATATATATATATATATATATATATATATATATATATATATATATATATATATATATATATATTATGTATGTATGTTAATTAAATTTTCATTCTGTAATGAAATACGTTTTATTCATCCTCTCTAGTTCAAATACATTTTTTTAAAATTTTTAGTGGATAATACTTGATGTTTCAAATATTTATTCTTTAATTAATTTTAGTTTTAATGCGGAGAAAAAACTTTTCACAAAAGGGCAAGGTATGCAATATAGTTATTTCTTCCAAATTTACTTAATATTTGTGATAACATACAATTTCATAAATTAGGTGATTTTATGTTATACGTTGTGTGGTAGAACAGCTGTTTTATCGCCTAGGCTATGCTACTTTATGTATAATAATTGTAATTATTTAATAAAAAGTACCTAAATTTACTTTTTTTTGTCGACTTGAATAGGAATTGACTTGAAATTTTTTTGTTCAAATTACTGAATACTTTGTAGCACTTTACTGAATACTTTATTATAACATTGTTTCATCCTATAGTAATGTAGTATAATATAAATCTCTGTTTTATAATGAAACCTGGTTTATATTTAGTTTCGTGTGTACGTAAATTGAGATTAAATGTACTTTTTTCAAAATTTCTAATATTATTACTTTAAACGCTCTAGAATTTATTAACAATGGAAACGGGTGTTATAATAAATTTACAAATCAACGGACGTCACTTCCAGAACCAAATTTGCGTCGTTACCCTTGTACAAGCTTATTAGAAGAAATGTTGTCGGACTCTGTGTAGATTGTCAACGCTGTCACATAAAGTCTGCCCGTTAATAGAATCAGTGTTTGGCCCGAACTGAAATTACAAACACAAGCGGCCATTGGTTGCGTTGGAGTGGTTATTCAGCTTTATTGTACCATTAAAGTCTAGGGTGTTGCCAAATCTCCAAGCGCATCAAAGAGCTTACAACTTACTTTGTGGTCGGAAGTGCAGCGTCCAAGGTCGCGTATATTTAGCGTATTACGTACAATAATTACTGTGTGAATGTTTCGACAGAATTATACGCTGTAGCAACACATTTAAAGTGTTCCTTTATGTTTAAAAGCTGGAAGTAAACGTGGGCAGTCGTCACGCTGTAGGAATTCGGGAGCGCCATGGTGAAATCTCAGTAGGGATATGGGCCATGAGAGGTAAACTTCTATTGACACGTAGTTAACTACTGCTAATAATATACATTTACCTAAGACGGCCTTTACTGTGGGTCCAGTGCAGGGGCGTAACAGCCGGGGCCGCAAGGCCCGCAATGCGGGGGGACACAATCTAGGGGGCCCGTAGGCATTAACAAAAAAAAAAAAAAAAAAAAAAAAAAAAAAAAAAAAAATATATATATATATATATATATATATATATATATATATATATATATATTCTTGATATTTAACGTTATCCTTGTTTTTCCGTTGCACTGACTTTATGAAGTTAATATATTACTATGTAAGTAATTTTATCCACCATTAAGTGCAATAATTTTACCTTGAGTGATGAGGCACCTTTCGGTCAATTGACCATTGTCGAATCACTGATGTTTTTCTGTTGTAGATGTTCGGTCTGTGAAGTTGGTGTTTGTTGACGTTACCTCATATATATAACATATATATATATATATATATATATATATATATATATATATATATATATATATATTGAGGTACTGAAAAAATTAACACTGCTAGTCTGTAAGTTATATGCATTAACTTATCCTTATCGTTTTACTGGAACAAATATACGATAAAGGATAGAAGATAGAAGTATAGAACTGCCCACTATTAATTATTTGGCCAGAGTGTATATTGCTCTTCTAGCATTTTGTGGAATGTCTAGACTAAATAAACCCTGATTAATGTGTTATGGTCTCCATGCTAAGATAAGCACGTGTTTAGAGGTTTCTCATTACTAAGGGTAATGTTTTACTAAGGAAGCTCAAGCTATTACAGTAGGTTGTTTACTGCTTTATCTTTCAGTAGTGCGTTTTGGTAGTGTGTAGTGTGTAGCTATTAAATATCTAAATTAATTTTTAAAATAGTTGTCTAAATAAGTGTAAATATCTTTTTATAGTTAAATTTTAGTTATAACGTTTTTTACAAATGTTGAATAAACAATTGAAAAGTGCATTAATTTAAGGGAGCCTACAGACAACCTCTAAGATTCAAACCGTAAGTACTGCAACGTTTCATTAAATATGTTCAATTAAATATTCAATAAAAAGCCTAGATGAGAAAGGTCTAAACCTATCAAAATGTCGTGGACAAGGTTACGATGGGGCGGCAAATATGTCCCGTGTTTATAAGGGTGTACGATCCAGAATTCAAAAATTGCAACCGAACGCTAAATATATTCACTGCTCGGCTCACAATTTGAATTTAGTTGTAAATGATGCCGCATCGATTATTCAAGAAAACACTTTATTTTTCGATGTGATAGAAACAAATCTATGTATTTTTTAGCTAAAGCATTACAAGATGGGAGCTTCTTAGCTCAACTTGTTACACTTTAAAAAAATTGTGCCCTACGCGCTGGTCATCACGATCTGATGTTTTGAAGGCTTTGCGGTACAATTACGTGGTTATAATAAGGGCGCTGACAAAAATTATCTTCAACTCTTCTAAACCAGATGAGAAGGCACAAGCTACTTCATTGAAAAAATATTTGGAGGAACTACTTCGTTTTCAAGTAGTTTTACATACTGTTATTTTAGAATCAGTTATCATTGTTTCCAAATTGCTGCAAAACAGAGGAGTTGACTTATCAAAGGCTACTAATGTTTTAAATAATACAAAAACAGAGCTGACGGAATTAAGAAATAACTATGAAACTGTTATTGTAGTTGCTACAGGAATCGCTCAAGAATGGGGAATCATTACGGATTTTAAAAATAGAAGAGGTCGTAGGACGAAAAAATATTTTGAAGATCTAGCTGAAGACGAAAGACTTTCTAACCCTGAAATGTATTTTAAAACCGTTGTGTTTTATGGCACATTGGATATTGTAATAGGTCAACTAAAAAATCGTTTTAAGGGCATGCTAAATATTACCGACGGTTTTCAAGTGTTAACTCATGAGTTTTTGTCTTCAGCGTCAGATGGAACATTTGTTGAGAAAGCAAATGAGCTCTGTCAACAATACAGTGAAGATTTATCCTCAGATTTTGTCACTGAACTTTCAAGTTTTAGGCTAGCTTTAAAAAATGATATTAAGAAAAAGAAAACAATCAAAGAAATCGCAGACCTTTTGGTAGTTGAAAACTATAGCATTGCTTGCAGCGTACCTGACGTGTGCATTGCCTATATTTTGTTTTTAACATTGCCATTTACCGTAGCCTCGGCTGAGCGGTCATTCTCCAAACTGAAACTTATCAAAAATTATTTGAGAAGTGCTATTTGTCAAGAAAGACTGCATGGACTTAGCTTGCTTAGTGTAGAAAAGGAAATTGCCAGAAGTATTAATATTAGTAAAATTATTGAAATTTTGCTTCCAAAAACGCTGTAAGGTTTAAAAAGTTCAGCATTAAGTAAAGAAATTTGAACTTTAAACAAATTTCAAAAATGTAAACTGATTGTATATTTATGGTCTTTTGTTTTTCCTTACATAATATGACATTGTAAATAATACACATTTTTATATTTACAGTTAAAATGTAGTTAGGTTTAGTTAAATAATTAACTAAAGTAAAACGTTTTATAAAATTATTTTTCCGTTTACCGTCATTTATTATGGAATGCCTGATTCCTATTCCTATATTTGATAAAACCTTTTGACTTTAGTTTCAGTCCTATAAATGTGTTGTATATCTTATCCTATAATTTGTTGTTGTTATGATGCTTTTAATAATTTTTCATCACACTGCAACGAAAGTAGTCACCTTCGGTACTCAGTTTGAGTAGCGAAAGTACTGTTTTCGCGTCTCTCAGTCAGCTAACTTTCCATTACTCTAATATATTTTATGCTTGTCCACCAGAAGCGTTGATGATTCTCAACAATGCATTTATGGGTTTAAAATCAGCTTGCGGTAATTGTTTAACATAATAAACATCGAATCTTATAACCTAAGAATTACAATGGGTTTTTTGTTTAACTTTTAACTCATTAATATTTGTTGAGTTTGTGCGATGTCAACAGTGTAATGAAAAATATCGCTTTTTTTCATTAAACCTCGGCTGCGCCTCGTACGGAGAACACAATCACGCCCCGCAAAAGGCAACTTTTGGTCCTTCTAATGAAATATAGCCTACAATCTACTATATATACACTCAAACTAATCCGTAACGTTTGAAGTGTAAATGAGACGAGAGTGATTTAGGCATAACGAATGGATAGGGGCCCAACTAGGATTTTTGCGGGGGAGCCCGAAAAAACTGTTACGCTACTGGTCCAGTGGCATAAGTTTGAAAGAAACTGGAACACTTGCTGAAAGGAATACACTATCAAAAAAAATTTTAAAAAATTAATTTTAAGACGATTCGACGAGGAGCGGGCTATTGACCCTACCGCCCCTCTATGGATTCGCCCTTAGTAATGATCTTCGAAACATCCTAGGCCAGAGAGTTTAAGACTTTATTTCATTGGGAGGTTAGTTATTTATCATTGTTAGGCGATAAATATCTCCTTCTGTGCGTGTATGTGTGTGTGTGTGTGTGTGTGTGTGTGTGTGTGTGTGTGTGTGTGTGTGTGTGTGTGTGTGTGTGTGTGTGTGTGTGTGTGTGTGTGTGTGTGTTATTGTGGCGAATACAGCGAGTATTTAATGCAAGGATGTAGGTAGGATTAAGGCCAAAAGGTTGACATTTCCAAATCGTCCCCGTTAGCTGGAAAAATATTTAAAAAAGTTTTATTTCACCATAGTCTTCAATTCAGCAATAAAACAACACGATAGGATCTCTAGCCTGCAATATTCTCAAGTCCACTATACAAAGAATCTCAGTGTATAGTGTAAATTAAGCACCCAAAACATCAGACACGATGACCCGATAACCAAATATATGTCGTCTCTTGACCATACAATCGTACAAATCCTGATACTTGTGAAATTTTTATGTAAGCCTACAGTTATTGTTTTGTACAATTACCTAAAATAATATCAAGCATGTTACATACCGGATCTTAATAATCTTCTGTTAACTGTATTAAATACCAGCTGATTTCCAATTGTTGCAGCGTCACATGTAAACATGATTTAAAATATAGGTTATTACGTTTCACTCTAACCGTACAAATTGTATAAATCATGAACATAATATTACCCATACTTTGTCTCTTCAGCGTTGTTCGCTTTGTCGAATCTCTTCAGTGTTACGAATGTACGAACTGGAATTGTAAGAATAAGGTAGACGATATCCGAATAAACGAAAACTGTAAAGGTTATTGTTACACGGTGTCAGTGAATTTTACGGAAAACGGCAAACAGGTGCACAAGATGAAAAGCGCTTGTCAAGACGGAACGAGCGCTGAGCTGGGCTGCAAGAACTTTAGCGTGGGCATCCAGGACGAGACCGGAGCAGGAAGAGTTTGCTACTGCAACACTCACCTTTGCAATAAGTGGCATATTTTGGATCGCAATTTCAATCAATCGAAAAGTTTGTTCACTTTACCCATTCTGTTTATGTTTGTTTTCTCTATGATAGTTGTTAGTATCTCTTATCGTCAAATGTTTCGAAACTAATGTAGGAATATTTTGTAATAAATTTAATAAAAATATAACCTCATTGTAACGGTATTATAGGTGTGTTGGTGAATATTATTTACACCTAATACCTTTGTTATTACGTAAGATATCCTTTACATTACACTAAATACATTCTACACTTAATGGCACTGCACTGGATATCGTTTACATTTAGCGTGGCTGGATATTTTCTTTTACTTGGCATTGATGTAGACTTTAGAATTAGTTTCACCTGGTTCAAACTGTTATAAAAAAATTCCGTAAAATAATTAATAGCAATATTGATAGAAAGTATAACATGACCTTATATTTAAGGAATTATACCCTAAATATGATATTTTCCCTTTACGTAACATATCAAACATATTTCTGTTTATAGTGGGGGATATAGCATTTAGTATTTACAGTCGGCCGTCGATTATCCGAACGTCAATTATCCGAACTTACAAAATACATATAATGAAAATGTTATTTGAATAGCGAAGCGCTAGTGTTTTGTATTTATTTAAATTGTTTCTTGTTTTTTTTTTTGCAATGGCAGTACAAAAAAATAATAATTTTAGTAGTCAAGTCAATTGTTTGATACACTATTACGTTAGGGTTATAATATGTAAATTATAATATTTTACTTTGTGTCAAGTACAAGGATGTGACAGTTTGTGTAAGCTATTAGCGTAGACTGTCTCAAACTGTGGAACGCGGGGCAGTAATGAAAAGTTAAACCATTTTATTTATTTCTGCTTCGTGCTACTGTGTGATCCGACGTTAAAAAAATTATTTCAGTGCTACGTTGTTAGACTTTGGATCGGCGTTGGAAAGGAGTATCAAGAACTTTCAAATAATACTGTAATAATTCCTGTTGTGTTTTGAACTACATACCTATGTGAAATAGGGTTTTCGAACTTAACATATGTAAAAAGTAAGTACAGAAACAAGCTTTACGTTGGGGACGTTTAAGGTTGCATTTGACTTTGAGGTTGTATGTAAAAAGAAGCAAGCACACCTTTCCCATTAATTTTGTGTAATGCGTTTCAAATATATTGTGTTTTTGATGTAAAAGTGTTTTTCCAATTTAACCGACCCCTCGAAACAACAAGGAGGAACGCAAAATTGTAATTTTTATAAAGGGCTACAGTCTAAAAAAAGATTGAGAACCCCTGGCGTAAGTGATGTCGTCTATAGTGCAGTAGATTTGACACAAGAAAAGTGAAAACGGAAAAAAGTCCTAAAATATCTTTAGTAAGAAATGAATCATTTAATTTAACCTAAGGACTCATAGTTTAAATAGGTTGGGTTGAGAAAAGAGTTTCAAAACATGAAAAATATTGACCTGAAAATGTTTTATAGTTGTAAGGTTGCAGTTAGTGAACCTGTTGGATAAGGATGAATAGGTAGGTTTGGCTAATGTACCAACAAGAACTGGCTCCAAGGTAGATGTGCAGAAACACAAACTCAGGGCGCCAAAACATTCCAATAAACTCAGTAAAAAAAGGTCAGCAGATTCCTCGCGTCTTAAGTGGAAATCGATAACTAATTACAATCACTTAGCATCAATGCAGTCCAGAGACATTATTGCGCTAACGGTTTGTTAAATTTAAATGTTCTAAACCGTTCAAAGAGTACACTTCCTCATTGTTGGCGCCAACTCAGCCGACCTCGACCCTAACCTCAATTCTACAGCTGCAGTATATATTACGTAACGCGGTATGTTTATTCAAAGACACATTTTGCCATCATATTAACGTATTCCGTTTTTTTCCTGTTGATTTGTACAGGTTTTTCATAGAAGGAATGCTGGGTTTGGCGCTTTAAAGTCAAGGAAATTAAAATATTTTAGCCAGTCAGTGGCGATATTCCAGTACATCTCCCTTAATCGAACCGGTATTTCTTCTTTCTAGATTTCCAACTCATGTTTGTGATGATTTTAATAACCAGTGTTTTCTTTTTCAATTACTTCTATTAGTTCACACTCTCTTAGATATATTCGTACATCTTCAAATTTTCAACGTTAATCAAATATTTTTATTATTTAGGCCTACTCAAGAAAAATACATTTTTAAAACTTATAGTGGATGACATTGATCTTAATACAGTATTAATTCTTTAATTTTAATTTTCTATTTTGTTACTTAATATTGCGATTCTGTCATACGAATTTAAATATTTTTAATAATTGTAGTTATTTAATAAAAAGAAACTCAAATAAAATTTGTCTTTCTTGACTTCAGTAAGAATTGACCTTATAAGTTTTTTTTTATTACTTGTTACTCTTTTATCGGCAAAAACTTTTGCCGTTTTATCAGCAAAATATTTTAAATTTGACAGTTTTATAAATAATTTCATAAAATACTGAAATATTATAACTTCAAGACACTTTTTCTACAAAACGAATTGTCAGTAATATTAATCTTCCTTATTTTTAGGGATGGAAATTATCACCTTCTTGGGGGTGAGGTGTCTTCTTTCATGAAGTGTATTTTTGGGTAGACGGTATCTGGATGGGGGCAAGGAAAGTTGCTAGTGGAACAATGGCATTTTATGACACCAGTTGACCCACCCTGTCAACCCTTGTCATCAGTCAACAATAGCTAAGCATTAGCCCCCAGTCAAATGGTTTTAGTCGCATATACAAAATTCTTAGATAGACTACAGAAATTAAACATTAATAAATAGCTTACATTAAAAACTAACATTTATATATCTACTAAACTTACTCAAATAATCAGTGTTGTGTCTGCTCAGGGCCGCAAAAAACATAAATTGGTTGACATCTATAATAAAACTGCCAAATCAATTCATGAAATTAGCGGCCCATAGGGCCTTGTCCTCTTGAAGATTTTTTGTTGTTTTATACTTTTATAATTTTTTTTTACAATTTTACATTTTCCTGTTGAAGAATGAATTTTTTTGAGTTTTTTTGTTTTTTTTCAAAATCTTTTTATTTACATATTAGGCCTAAACGGGATAAAAATTATAAATAATATTCGAGCTGGCTTGTGAGTGAAAGTTATAATTAAAGAATAAAATTATGGTACAACTCACAAATATACAATTTTTTTATTTCATACGCGTTTCAACGACTAATTTGTCGTCATCCTCAGTGAAGATACACAAATGAAATTAACTAAAATATATATATATATATTAAACATAACCTATAAAGTTTTAACAAAAGTAAAAATTGTTGACTGGGATAAAAATTGTTGACTGCATTTATGAAATCGATAATAACTCCTCAGTTGTTGGATGAAGACTTCTTCAAGTGTATTCTGTGAGGTATGTTTCTATATTAGGAGAAGATATTTTACCGATTCGCCGCCTCATGTCTCTTTTTATTTTAGCCCAGTTTGATTCAATCCCTGAGTGTGTATGCTACGATCATTAGGATTCAAGAAGTTACGTGTATGATTCACATTAAAATGCTCGAATCCAGCCAAAAGTAATGCTCGTGAATAATATCCTTTCCAACTATCAGTAATTATTGTTGTACCGGGCTCAACATATTCAGTAATCACGTTTTTTAATGTGAATGCATCTCTTTTTGCAACTACTTTGAGAAAACATTTTTGTTTGTTTCTTTCAATACCGCCTACAACCCATCTTGTTTTTGTTACTCGCCCTCTGTTATATTTTCGACGCCTAAAAAACTTTCATCAATTTTACAACGCTGTTGACACCACCCAACTTAGTACTCGTTTCAATCAACCAAACCGTTAGTAAATCCCGAAAATTCGTCACAAGCCGTTGAACAGTCTTTTCATTTAACCCCGTTTCTCCAACTATGGTATTTTTTGAGTACTTTAGAAGCCAACCCACTAAAACTAATACAATTTTAGACATTGAAATTGTATAGCTTGCAAAAATGGTCCCATTTCGAATCGAATCTTTCCTCCGGCAGGTTCTAAGTACCTAGAAGCATCTCGATGGGGGCTAACGCTTCATTACACAAAGGTTGACAGTAGTGTTTTATTACCTGTGAAAGGGTCGTACAGTTTTATTGTTTTCTGTAGAACCTTACTTGCCCCCATTCAGATACCGTTTACCCGTATTTTTACATGGATTGTACTTTGCCAAAAGTTGAACTGTTACGTAGCGAGTATTTTAAAAGATTGAACCTTCGTGGCATCCGGATAATCGGGAGTCGCAGTGTCGTTGACCAAATCTTGAAACGTAATTACATGAAACGTAAGAAGATCAGCAAGAGTTGTTGAAAGAAGGCAGTATGGAAACGTTTAAGGGTATCTGAATAGTTACAAACCAGGAGTGGAGAAGACCGCCCGGTAGACGTAAGGTATTAGATGAGATTACTCAACAAGCCTCCAGGCGTTGGGCGTTGATCAGAGTTCGAGGGAGGAGAGATGCACTGTGCTGTAAGAAAGATGTCCTAAATATGTCTCCTTGTCTGTAATAGTTATATAGGCCTTTGTCAAATCTATTATTTAGTCGACTTATGGCAATAATATTAATATTAAATTGTAAAATGTTAATCCTTTGTAAAAAGCTATCCTAAAAAAAAGATTTTTATTATTGTGATCAACTTAAGTATGCCACTCTTATTGCTTTGAAATAAATGTGTGGTTTTTGACAAAATTAATTTTTAGTTATATAGTTTCTTACTTTTATAGTGTGTTTGTGTGTGTGATTGTGTGTGTGTGTGTGAGAGAGAGAGATTAATTTATTTTATCAATAATATTAATAAAGAATTAAATATTTGTCAATTACTTCATAATCTTCAACAGTGGTTATATCGTGTGGCATGTGATATAATAAATACAGTAATTAAAAACTGTAATAAATAAAAACTTACAGCTATTTTGAGGAAAATAATAAGTAACACTAAAATTAGCTGATTTTCAAAACAAACAAACATAAATAAAAATAAGCCTTGCTCGTATTTTATAGATAGTAAAAAACCACTTACTTTTTATTGTTTAGTAAGTTAACCGAACAGATCAGCTGAATGCATGTTATCTGAACGGAACAGCTGTTTTCGAACCGTTAAAATAAAGATTGTAGTAGTAAATAAAAACACAAATCCTGGTTTAATGTATTTCCGAAAATCAATAATTAGACTGAGAAGAAGTTGACTGGAAGTCTTGATACATTTAAATGTTTGCTATAACTCGTTTTTCTGAACAGTTTCTAAATACATTTACCAAATGTCTATCTACTACTCGAGGTGGGCCAGAAGTTGTCATTTAATGCAAGAGCAACCAATATTGCTAAAATGTGTTAAAATGTTTTAATGCATACTTGGAGATCGATCTGTAAATGTTTGGATCGAAATGCCTAAAAACCCGCCATTAGTTGTATCGGGCGTGGCAATATCGAATGGTGGAGTCGACTTTAATATCAACCTTTTTGTTTTAAGGCGATTGTCCATTTTGTACTCTATCACCTATGGTAGATTGTGTTAGGAAAAGGGTTGCTAATAAAATTTTGGGAGTAAAGACATAAAACTCATGGTTTAGGATTTGCGCTCTGCTCCCTTGACAGTGTAATAAGGAATTATATACCCTCCCATTGTAGAAGAGAAAACAAAAACTGCATGATGTAGACAAAAGAAACATAACAGTGGTAAAATGTTAATTCTTTGTAAAAGGTTGTCATAAAAAGAGGATTATTGATTAGCGTGATCAACTTGTGTGTGTGTGTGTGTGTGTGTGTGCTCGCGCACGTGTGTGTGTATGTGTGTGTGTGTGTGTGTGTGTGTGTGTGTGTGTGTGTGTGTGTGTGTGTGTGTGTGTGTGTGTGTGTGTGTGTGTGTGTGTGTGTGTGTGTGTGTGTGTGTGTGTGAGCGAGGAGAATACAGCGAGGATATAACGCAAGGATGTAGGTAGGATTAAGACCAACACTTGCAGAGATAGCAGTCCTACCCCTTATCTAGGACGCGGTGTTGGGTTTCACAGTACCAGTTCCAACAGATAACACAGATCACCAGGGTAAATGTGTGCGAATCAAGTTTTGCCAAGGCTTTTGCAAACATGGTTATATAACTTTTGTTCCGCTAACTTTGCTAGATCGGCTTGCTAGTCCGTCTCCAATATCGGTGCGTCTGACGTGGCGAAAAAACGTTTGCCACTATAGCAAGTTCTATGAAAGAACGCCTGCAAGTCAGTAAATAACAAAGACGGTTATGCCTAATCTAACACTTTTTGCACTTTACGTGTAAGCTGTTCAAACGGTTTGACCAGTCTCGCCTGGTCTGCGCCTGATGCACTTTCATTTCATTATTTACGAAAAATACATATTTTCTTACAATTTTTAAAACTACTGGGTTTTGAATTTTGTTTTGGGGGGTGAACTGGAATGCTTTTTTCATGCTTTAAGTTCTGACCCATGACGACATTTGTAAATCTATGTAAACACGATGTCATCATGGCTTGTTAAATTCATGTCATCAAGTAATAAAACCATTTTTGTATTTATAGCGACTTCAAACGGCATATAAATTGCAAAATACATGATGTAAAACGTCCTTGGGTATACGAAAAATAACAAAATACTGAGGCTACGCTTTAAAGATAAAACATTTTGAAAACAAAATAGGCCTACATCGTCAACCTCACTTTAAAACATACAAACGAGCGAAACTACAGAATAAAGAATTGTTTATAAAAAAAATATAAATTGTATACGACATTTTATGTTTATATGTTGCTAATTACCACCTCGAGGCTAGTCGAGAAGCAGGACAAGCGGGCTATTTCTGACTGTTTTAATGTGATTCTAATCGTATGCGATTTTGTCAGTCTCTTGGGCAGTACTCATAGTCTGTTTTCATCGCTGGTTCCTGTGCGTAGCGATTTCTAGGCCTACTTATGTTTCTATAATGTTCCTTACCTACACGGACTTTATAGAATTTGTGTATGTGTGTGTTGTAGAGTGAGGTTATTTTTGTTTAATTTTTGAATCGTCACCAACAAGTTTTATTAAGTTGGTCCAGTTCCTGAAGAATATTTATTTAGTAAGATATATTTTTTATAATAACTATGACAAGTGAAACCATTATAAATGCTGTAATTTTCAACTCAATTCAAAGCGATTTTTTTCAGGGAAGATACACTATCATAAATAAAGAGTATTTTTTCTGTTAATGCGATATTTTACTGAACAGTTGGATAAAACTCACTGACCTGATCATATACAGGTAACAGCTTTAATCAGTTGTTTTGTCAGCACTTTTTTTAATTAGCTCTACATCGCCATTGTGTCAGTTATGTGGTAAATGCCATCACAATGCGGAATATTTTTGTCAATTGTGGTGATTTACAGCCTGTCTATGACACTTTTAATTTAAGAGTTAGTTTAAAGGTGGTGTTGAGAGACTATGCCGCGGCCGTCGACCGTGTCATCACATTCCTTTGCCACGTAAATATATTGTTTAAATTTTAATTAATTATACCATATCTCTTTGTTTGTGATATTTCTTTGGTGTTAAAAACCTATTTTTAATTATTTATTGTTATTTATTATCATTATTTTTTAAATTTTAAATTTCCTTGCTATAGAAATAATATTTATTTATTTTTATTTACTGATTTTTGTTTACAACTATATTGTTAGTGTTGTTTTATATTTATCGTTGTATATTTATTGTTGTATAATTATTGTTATGTTATAAAAATTTTCTATTTATTGTTTCTTGTTGTTTGATATTTATTCGTTGTTTTGTAATATTTTATTTAATTGTTTGTTTGTTTTTTTTAACTTTTCCGTTAGTCACTACTCAAGATTGGCAATGATAACCTAAATTCGTTTTTCGCCAGGAAAAAACTAGCTCTACATATTAAATGACCGTCGTACTTGTAAAATAAATTTTACATTAAAAACTTGCTCAGAAAAACATCTTTGACCTTGCTCTTTCAATTCATGAATTATTTATCAGTGTAAATAAAATTTAGTACATTATGCACTACTTTTGGTAGTAGCTGATTGATAGTAGTTGTGAAATATCCGTTAATCGCAGTATAAAGGTTGCACGTAAAAGATCAGCAGTATAACCACAACAATGTTTCATACCGGAAAATATTTTCCGGTTCAAGAAAATTCGTGATCCGAACACTTTGCAACAATGAAAAACAACAATTAAAACCACCTGATTGTTGGCAGAAACCGTCATGCCACACCTCAGATTCCTCTTGCATTGAAGTGCTATGTAGAAAAAATTGCAGTGTTGTATGACTATATAATAACATGTTTACGGTTGTTCTACAATATATGCCTGCACAGGGAGATTTTCCAGTACTGACCATATTCGCCAAGGTTATTATACCATCCTACACACGTGATACCTACGTTATTCTAGTTGCTTTTATCAAGTGTAGAAATAAATAGGACTAAGTGGGTTAAGCATTAATTAAATGTCCTTGTTAGATGAATTAATTACCAGATGAAATAAATACCACACACACAAGAAAAATATATAAATATAAGTAATATTTCAACAAACTAAGGGCCTTTCGCTGAACGTTCTTCATTGGTTGCGCTTATGATTTAGTTATCTTAACATCATCTGCCTTGTGCTATCTTAGAGTAGTGACAGCTATTATACCACCAAGCTGACTTTAAAAAGTCAGGGAAGAGCTTATGCATTATTAATTTCAGGCTATGTGTATGTAGGATATGTAAATAAACAAATATAGGTGCCATAGAATGCCAATACACCTACCTAGACCTACACTGTTTTCTTGTATTCTTTTGTCAGTTACAATTTAAAGTATTTAAATCTTACTAAAGAGTATATTTCCAGGTCGAATTTCGAGAACTATTAATTACATGCTCTCATTTTCAAATTTCAAACTTATTTAGAATACTCTTATATGTATGAGCGTATACAAGGGTGTAGAGCATTAAAAAACTTTAAAAAATAATTTAAGAATGAATAGAAAAAAATAATGATTAAAATCTTATATCTCTTTAAATTTACTGTCATTTTATTACTATACATATTTATTCTTGTAAAGTCAATTACCCGTTTCATGTCTAATTCCCGATCTTATACTGTTTAACGTGTTCTTGTTTTCGACAACATGTGCACTATAATGTCGCTGTCATGACGCCGCTTATAATCCGGAGCGGTACATCAAAAGAGTGTGCAATTAGCTCTGTCAGTGACCAATGCAAACACAACTGCATCATTTGCTTATGCTACAGCCTGTCCACATGGGAATGCACACTTCTTGTAATACCACACCACAGTACATCCACCACAGAATAGATCATACGCTACATGTACCAACAAGAGTATTGGTAGAAATTAGTAATGGTAAATCAACTATCAGTTATTTACTTCCTTAAATGACCTAAAAAAATCATTTTTGTACAAGTTCAGTAAAATCTCTGACTCAATAATTCTTTCAATTAATGTAGTCATATCCGTTGAAATCGTTTAAGCTTATCAATAGCTTTTGCACTTGATGACAATTTAAAACTCTTACTTCTTATCAATAATTCTTACACTACAAGATCAGTGGAATGTCTTACTACAAATCGGTAATTATTTTAGTGGATGGCCGTCGAAATCTCTTACTGCTTATCAATATTTCTTGCACTACAAGTTCAGTAAAATCTCTGACTAAATATCAATAATTCTTTCAATGGATGTAGGCATACCCGTTGAAATCTTTTAAACTTATCAATAGGTATTGCACTGGATGACAATTAAAAACTCTTACTTCTTATCAATAGTTCTTACACTACAAGATCAGTGGAATGTCTTACTACAAATCGGAAATTCTTTTACTAGATGGTTGTCGAAATCTCTTACTGCTTATCAATAATTCTTGGACTACAAGTTCAGTAAAATCACTGACTAAATATCAATAATTATTTCAATGGATGTAGCCATACCCGTTGAAATCTCTTAAGCCCAACAATAATTTTTGAACTGGGTGACAATTAAAAACTCTTACTTCTTATCAATAGTTCATACACTACAAGATCAATGAAACGTCTTACTACAAATCAGTACTTCTTTCAGTGAATGGCCGTCGCAATCTCGTACCTCTTATCAATGGTTTTTGCAATGGATGACAAAAACTATCACTGCTAATCAATAGTTCCTGCACTTCAAGATCAGTGAAATCTCTCATTATAAATCAGCAATTTTTTCAGTGAATGGCCGTCGAAATCTATTACTACTTATCAATAGTTCTTGAAATGGATGACAAAATCTCTCATTACCTATCAATAGTCCTTGCACTACATGTTTCGTAATTCTTTCACTGGATGGCAATTTAAATCTGTTGTTACTTATCAATAGTTCTTACAGTGATTGCCAATTGAAAACGCGTTTATCAATAGTTCTTACACTACATGATCAGTGATATCCCGTACTACTTATGGGTAGTTTTTGCACTGGATAACTATCTAAATCTATAACGGCTTATCAGTAGTTCCTGCAATACAAGTAGTGGAAAGTCTTACTGCTTATCAATAGCTCTTCACTGCATGCTTTTACCCTATATGTTCAACAGCGACACCCAGCTAATCAATACCTTTTTAACGATATAATCTTCAATATCCTTTTATTATTAAGGATTAGTTCTTTCAGCCTGTGGTCCACAGTATTGCTATAAGAGTAGGCTAGTGGTCAGTGTTACTGCTTTCTTCAGTTGCTAAGTTTAATACAAATCTTACGTAATTTACTAGTCTATTTTGTTCACCAGAAATATGCGTCATTGCATTCCTGCTTCAAATGTTTGAGATAGAATAAGCTTTGAGCAGCAACAATTAGGCCTAAAGCATTGCGATGTCTCTACTATGTAAACTCACTTCATGTTAGTTTACGTTTAACTACTCTAACATAACGTTCAAGGTCAATATAAACAATAAAACCTGAGGTCACACAGCAAATATTCCTTGAACTGTTTATTGCAACAAACTCGCTACTCTTCCCACTGAATCACTGCCTTCATTTTTCCAATATATAAACTACATTGTGCCAAGTATTGTGTTGGCGGTAACCTGGTGTCATGTGACCATTTATTGGCTCCCCTGTCATCGATCAAGACCTTATAGTTCTTGAAAAATAAAATATAACTTTTCATTCTAGTAACTTTCAAATATGTTCAGGGTGTGGAAAGTGATGCTGGCGCTTGTTTGTATTACGTCCTTATTATTTGAAAAATAAAACTTTAGTTTGCTTTTGTGATTCTCTTTCTCACATTGATACTGTTTACTCAACAATCTCGCGGAAACTTACAATAATGTTTCGGTTAGGTATATATTTTTGCCTTTGACCAATTTTTATTTTCTTCTTTTCTGCTTATGTAGTGTATATTTTCTTAACATTTCTTAGTAGGCTACTACTGTAAAACATTCCTAATACGTAAGCATCTCAATACATGTGATTCGAGGTTCTCCCATATACTTCAAGTATTTTATAGTACTCTAGCTGACAATAATAAGAGATAAGTCTGGTGATAATATAACCAGGACTATATTCTAACCAGCAATTATTTCTATATTATTCTATGTTAAAATTTTTGGTATTGGAGTAAAAAGATAATATGAAATTTATTTTCTCAATATTTATCTAGTCATGTGGGATATTATTCATTACAATCTATGTAACTAGTGTGTAATTTGGTGTTAGATAAATTTTCTAAAAATTTATTTTGTCTTAGTTATCACTTGTTTCAATATACATTACTCACTAAGCAAATGTATCTAGTGATAAATAACTATTACGGTTTTCAAGTGATATTTTCAGTTCGAGTAATAGTGCAGGAAACCTCTATAAGTTACGTACTGCCAACTATACTGAACCAAACGTATAGCTGTTCACTCGTAAACTGGCGCGCGATCGATCGATAGAAAACAGAAAGCTAGTAAAACATTGGTTTTTGTAGTGCGTGTTGCATCAAATGCCATCGATAAGTAATTTCAGACGTTGCGGTCGTTTAGAAAACTGATATAAGTAAATTTGTTCAAAACTTTATGTAAATGATCTGCTCAATATAACAAATCAAATGAAATAATATTTACAACGGCCTTTCGGCCATGTCAAATCTACATTATTGTAATATAAATACTATATATCATATTATTTCTGTGGAAAGGTCTTTTGCTTCCTCTACCCTTCCCCCCGGCTGTGCTCGCCCTTCGAGGTCGCACGTCAGCTTACATGTGATCGGCTATACGTTTGAAAATATAACTATTATGGTTTTCAAGTGATATTTTTAGCCCGGGTAGTAGCGCAGGAAATCTCCATGTCAGTTACTGCCAACTTAACTGGACGAAAAGTACGTTTGACCCTAGATGCTCGTTTGGTCAGGCTGGTGCCTAAAATAGAACAAAGAACATTTTTGGCGCTACCTGAGATCAAATTCAAGACCTTAAGGTTAGCAGTCGGTGCTCTACCCAATAGACCACTCGAGAAAATAAGACTTTTATAATCGTAAACAATTAAGTTGAAATTTATCGGTAGCATAGTATCTTCCTTTCTGCTTGCTTCATATTACCATCAAGAGGTTACAGACCTACTAACAATTGATTGTTGAGTTTGAGTGGTTGGAATGGCAAATAGTAAACTCTTCCCGGAAGTGCAAGCATTGCGCAAGCCTACTTTACATCTGCAGGAGATAACGAGATACAGTTCCAGGCTCTACGCGAACTGATAACGTGCGGTTACATAGTTCAGATACCTTTCGTTCTCCGTTTCTGTGAACTTGACTGATAAAGCAGAAACCTGTTGACTAGCATTTTTCTTAGAACGTGTCCACTAAATTTGACTCAAATAAAAAGATGATGCGAAGTAAAAGAAATAAATTTCAGTAACTTAAACGGAAATGCTAAATTTGTTATTCGCCTCGTGTGGTGTGACTGTGTCATAAAGTTTCCTTCGCACTGCATCTGTCCGGACGGTTGATGGGAGATGGTGTCTCGGATAACCCAGAATGCATCACGTTGCAGTCCTATAAAGTTTCTCTTATAAAATGTGGTTAAGGCATCCGTGCTTGGTAGTTGACCGATCGATATAATAATTGTACTGTTCTTCCTGAAAACATTATAATTTGAAATATGAAGTGTAATACATAAAGTCAGGTGTAACTTACCGCTTCTTACAGGTGTGAAAGATAACATGCTTACAAGTAAATATACAGTATCCCGGAAATATTGTGTTAACGAATCTAAACCAGGATGAAGTGCCAAACGTTTTACTTTTTATTAAATAATTACAATTAATATAAATAAAGTAACATAACCTATGCGTTAAAACAGCTGTTCAACCACATAACCTATAACATAAAATCATCTGTTTTATGAAATCATATGTTATCACTTATTTTAAAATGGGACGAAATAACTATATTCCATACCATACCCCTTTTGTGAAAAGTTTTTCTCCCATATAAAACTAAAATTAATTCATTACTTTTAATTATTGAATTATTATTTGAAAAAAAACTGTATTAACATCAGTTAATCGTCATCCACTACAAGTTAAAAATAATTTCTTTAAATTCTAGTAGATGAATAAAAAGTATTTTATTAACGATTGAAAATTTGATCAAGATATATATAAGGAGAGTATGGACTAACTCAAGGAATTGAAAAAATGTTTTTAAAGTGTCTATAGAAATTTAAAGTAAAGAAAAAGACACGTGCAACATTGAGACGTTTGTTTGTGAGGGTTGAGAGGTGCCGCGTCATGTGAGAATTTCTTGTGCTGACCAGACGATTCGAAACAGTCTGCGCCTTCTTAACGCGAATCTGTGACGTAACGCCTTGTTAAGTGAACCGTAAACGACATCGCATTGTTGAATAATGAATCGGTTTTATTTAGAGAGATGTGTGTCCCAAGCAATAGAATTAATTTAGTCTAGTGGATTTTGCCAGTCATCAGTTTGCCATCTGCGAATGTGCTAGTTTGCTGAAGTAGACTTAGCGACAAACATAAGCTATTTTGGAGCGGCGGTTATATTTTCCCGTGATCAGCAGTAGTTTGAGCGCTGGAATTCCGTATGATGGACCCGATACAAGTCATGTTTATGTCACAAGAAATACACCATTATTATTTGGCCACACAATTACATACATTTGTGGATTGGTTTAAGCCAGGTTGAATGTTTTTACCTTGAAATTTCTTTTTACAAAAAAATAATAATTTGCAGTACATATTAAGTTCATTCTAATTGTGCGCATGGATACTCGCACGCACGCACACGCACACACACACACACACACACACGCGCGCACGCGCACACACACACACACACACACACACACGCGCGCACACGCACACGCACACACACACACACACACGCACGCACACGCACATGCACACGCACACAAGCGCGCGCGCGCGCACACACACACACACACACACACACACACACACACACACACACACACACATACACACACACACTCACACAAATCTTCTATACGTCAGCTAAATATATTCTAAGACAAAATCTTCTAGCCATTGGACCGGCAAAACCGAGCAAGATTTTACTAGCTTATTCTTACTTACCCAACACCCGTCCATGATAGCTCGGGCATAGAACCCCGTGCTGCCCAGTAGAACCTCGATCGTCCCTGCAAGGTATCATCATAATTGGAGCGATTCAGATCGTTCCAAATGGCCAGATGATCAGACGCACCTGTATCTTTTAGACACAGAGAACAGATGCAAGATCCATTCGATTAGCTTCAACATTTGGCTGATGGTCCGTTTCATAATGCTGGACGAAGCTGGATAACATGTTGGGGGAAATAAAAACTACGATCCTGTCAGCAATCTCGTTTATGTCAAGGCCACTATGTCCAGGAATCCATTGTAGAACAATCTCTTTTGTGGCCAGAAGTTGTAATAGGGTTTCTTTGCACCTTGGCATTGCCTTCATGTGTTAATGCTGTGGTAATGATGAGTTTGAGTCAGACAGAAAGTCCACCTTCTTTGTATCGGTAAGAGTTGAAAGCCCACATTGCAAATGACTGCCACTTTGACATCAAAGTTAATTCGTGTAAACTATCTGGGAACAGGCCTTCCATGAAGGTTGTATAGTATCCATCTCCGATCGACTCTTCCATGGCAGATTCGTCAACATAACCTAATCCCATTCAGATAGAAGATAGTTGTTAACCACCATTTCTAATGCAGAACACTTCAAGAGACATAAATAAATAAATAACAATAACCCTTGTAAAGACCCTTCTACAGAAAGTTTGTAACCTTCTGATGATGCTAACTGTGTTGGTGAAATGTACATCAAGGGTGTTTAAACATTTGTTGCAAGAGTTATTGTTATTTATTTATCATAATTACGCTACTGTGCTCTGTATAAAATTTCACTTCAAGAGACACTTCATCGGTTTTACGTTTGGTGATGCCAGGAAGAACCAGCTTCACAGGAATATTAGCGGTTGCCCGAGGAATTTGAGTGTGACAAAAAGGCGGTCGCTCACTCTGTAGATAATTCTGTACTCCGTAGATTCAGGGCTCTCTGTATCGGCGTATGTTGAATCTGAGATTTGGCAACGACGGTTCGTTTCTGCATGATATTTTGAAAAGTTTCAGTGTGCTCTTATCACGTCGAGCTTCCAGTACATTGGTCGCCGAGTAACTTACTCTATCTGCGATTGGTGGTAAAAAATGAGGATATCATAAAATCCGTTTGATTCGGCGTTAGGTTATTTATTTCCAATAAAGTCCATTTGTTACGGGAACCGCATGTACCTTCAACCTTGAATATCAAAATACTTTTAACGCAAATACTTTAAATGCATGCTAAACGTAAACGTTGAACAAACGCGCAATAAATTGAAATTGATACGTCATGAGGCTATAAATAACGGCCTTAAGGAAGTCTGTTTAAAAGCAATTATCCGGAAGCAGCCATGACCAGAGTCAAGTGGATAAAAAGCACAAGCACCTGTCAAACTCATCACAAATATAATCTTTCACGTCGAAGGTCGGATTCATGAATGCAACGCAAAGCACTGCGATTGCATTATTGCATCACTTAGGCCTTTATATTTAAACCAGATGCCTGCGTTATCGTAGATATGGAATCATCATTAGGAAATAGATCGAGGTTGAGTTCCTATTACAGTGACTCACCGTGAGAAAAATCAACATAGTCCTTCCTCACAGTATTACATAAAATTGCCGTGCTTATTTTGTAAAACAAAAATGTTTTTAACATTTAGGTTTAGTTACCAACATTTGCTAATTTTAAACATTATTTCTTTAATAAATTTAGAAACTTACTTTTAATATGTAATTCAAAGGGTCTTTAAAAATCTCTTATGATGATAATGTGTTAACTTAAAGTGCCTTCACTGAATTGCAGAATGACGATCGTAATGTTGCTGTGATAATCAGGAAGGGTATGGTGATGTTGGTGATAATAGCGAGGACAGTAATAGTTATTCTGGTGACAATGATGATGTGGTGGTGGTGGTGCTGATTGTGTTGATATGTTAATATAGTTGTGTTGTTTGATAATGTGGTGGTGATTATTTTAATCCTATAGGGACGCTACTCAGTGTTATTGTGGTTTTGATATAGTGGTGGTGGTTTTCTTGATTCGATGGGGTTGCTAGTCAATATGATTGTGGTGTTGTGGTGGTGGAGATTGTGTTGATACGATGAGGATGCTAGTCAGTGTTATTGTGGTGTGGTGTAGTGATTGTGCTTATACGATAGGGTTTGCTAGTCAGAATATTGTGGTGTTAGTGTGGTGGTGGTAGTGATTGTGTTGATCCTATGGGGATGCTAGTCAGTGTTATTGTGATGTTGATGTAGTGATGGTGGTTTTATTGATTCGATACGGATGCTAGTCAGTATGATTGTGGTGTTGTTGAAGATTGTGTTGATACGGGGGGGATGCTAGTCGGAATATTGTGGGGTTGGTTGGATGTTGGTAGTGATTGTGTTGATCCTATGGGGATGCTAGTCAGTATAGTTGGACGGATGGTGTGGTGGTGGTGGTGATTATGTTGGCACGATGGCTATGATGTTTGATGGTGCGGTGGTAATAGTTAAAGAAGTTATAGGGATAATATACAGTATGATTAAGGTGATTAGTGGTGGTAATGGTGGTGGTGTAGGTGGTGGTTTGGATTGGTGTTGATTCGATGGATATGGTGTTTGTGATGATAAAAAACGAAATAATGTTAATAGGGCTAGTGATCTTGGTCATAATAGTAATGTTCATAATTAGGGGGATGACAATGATAGTAATTGAAATTGGTAGGGGTGGTAGCGATGGTGCTGACTAAGATAATTAGGGAGATGACGATGAAAGTAATTAAAGTTGGTAGGGGTGGTAGCAGCGTTGTTGACGAGGATAATTAGGGAGATGACGATGATAGTAATTAAAGTTGTTAAGGGTGGTAGCGGTGGTGTTGACGAGGATAATTAGGGAGATGACTTTGATAGTAATTGAAGTTGGTAGGGGTGGTAGGGATTGTGGTGACGAAGATAATTAGGGAGATGACTTTGATAATAATTGAAGTTGGTGAGGGTGGTAGTAGCGGTGGTGTTGACGAGGATAATTAGGGAGATGCCTTTGATAGTAATTGAAGTTGGTAGGGGTGGTAGCGGTGGTGGTGACGAGGATAATTATGGAGATGACTTTGATAGTAATTGAAGTTGGTAGGGGTGTTAGCGGTGATGGTGATTAGGATAATTAGGTATATGACGTTTATATTGATGTTTGAGGGTTTTTCAAAGTATATGCTTCAGAAATGTACTTAATTTTTGCTATAAACAAAACTAATGAAGAACTACTGGAGCCGAGTTAGGGACATGAAACTCTCCTGGATTGTTCCGTGATGAGTAATCAAGACACATACCTGAACAGCTGCTAAAACTTTGTCATGGGGCAGGAAATAATTGTGCTAAATGTAGACAGCTAAAGTACGTTTGGAGAGCGAATGCATCAGTCGTGGAATGAGTCGATAAGTCATCTTATATCGGCTCCGTGTGAGTTACACATCAGGGTAACTGGATATCGAGAATAAGAACAGTTTATATCTACCGTATGATAATACACTCTGTAAGCCTGTAGTGGGTCGAAAGATTTCAGTGAGAGATTAGGTTAATAACATGGTCTCAATGTAAACACAGGTTCGCTTGTCATATCCTCCAGTGATTGAGCCTTTGATACGGTACTCACTGTTCAATGAAGGAAGACCGTTTTGTTAGGTAGTAAAATTTTTGTCTATAGTTGTGGAAGATGTAGGCAACTCTTTGGTAGGTGAGCTCTGTAAAGAGGTCATAGTGGGTAATCCCTCTCGATTGGATGTGAAGTCATGAGGAAAGTAGGTAGGGATAAGAACTGTTACTGGTCTAGAATGGGGATCGTAACAGGTAGGGTTACATTGCTGGGGTTAGCTGATGTAGGTGGAGTATATCTGATGAATAAGTACGAGGCAAGATAGTATCGTGGTATGGATGAATTGATAATTGCTCAGTTTGACTGGAACCCGTTGAGTGAGACATGGCCTCTAACATGGGCTGTCTGTCGAAACGTGGTGGGAGGAACGGGGCGAAGGAAAGATATGCACCTAAGGTGCTGCTTTACAAGCGTTGGGATTTTGTTACAACTCTCCGTCGTTTTAATCTCATATTCTCTATAAATGTAAAAGGTACAAAATTGTTTGCGCGAATTTTTCATTTAAACCTACCTTAATTCCTTAATAAGAAATATTGTTTTTCATAGAAACTCAACTGTTTATTTGTCAACTCGACTCTTCTAGAAGACAGTCTTCTAAAAAGGTTGATAATGAGAGCACGTAAATTAATAGTTCTCAAAAGTCGATTCGCAAATATACTAAGTAAGATTATTGTTTAAGCATTAAAGTGTAAGTGATAAGTGAATACAAGAAAAGAGTGTTTCTAGGTTAAAATATGGACATCGCCCCACAAGGCAAACCAGGACACGAAACTTTTAAACACTTTAAAAAACTTCAGAAACAATCCATAAATAATAACCACAAAATTTGTATTTTAAACTATGCATAAAAAACAGAGCAACACCAACATATGCCAAAATAGTTATAACAAACCATACTATACTTTTGTAAAAAGCATCAAAATGAGAACACATAATAATTAGTTCTCATAATTAATCTATAATATATATCACTTACACTTTATTGTACTTGAACAAGAATCTTACTTGATATATATATATTTAGGTTAGTTTTGGTTGGTAAAGTTATTTAGATTTTTTGGACTAGGAGACTGACAGACTTACCTTGTTAAGAGTCCACTCTCTGTAGTCTTGAAATAGAAACACATAAAAGCACTTATATATATATATATATTCGAGTCGACTTTCGAGAACTTTAATGACATGTTTTCATTTTCGAGCTTAACCTGAGACTAAGGGCTTCTTGTATTTGTCAGGTGTGTAGGATTTCCAGTGTACCGGGACTGTCCTATTTTCGGCTTCACTGCACCGTGGCAAATGTTTCGTTTGTCACATGATTAATTTTGTCAATTATTTAAAATAATTTATCATTTTTTAATTATCCAAATAGTGTATTTAATTAAGGGTATATGATAGCCTACTTCAATAAGAATGAATAGGATGTGTCCAATCCATGTGAATGGGTACGAGTATGGAAAGATAGGTAGATAGTTTTACTAATCATCACATGTATAGGCTTACATGTAACCTACTAAGTTCGGTATTTTGTACAAATCCAGGTCACTCCGAGCGCAAAGTATCTAAAATGCAGAAACGCTATTGACATTTTTCACTTTCTTGTGGCCCAACGCCAAGAATGCGTGTGATATTTTATGCTTTGTAATATGATATCTATAAACGTCTAGATATCTGTGAAACATCATACGCTGAGATATGCTTCGCTACAGGCTAGATTGTGATCCAAGTGGTCAAGGCGTTAACACGTCAGCGAGGAGTTGGCAAGTGTTTATCTTCACGAGACTCGGCGGTCAGGATCTTGTGACACGCACTGAAGATATGCAGTAATGTAACTGTAAATGTGTAGCAAATATAAATATTATTAAAAACTGACGCCAGCAGGAAGAAACTCAAACATCGACAAATATTTTATTGTTCAAACATTTTTGAAAAATCATTGTCTTTTATTGCCTTTGATCATATATTAATCGTTTTACCTTATACCATTATATGTGCTGTTGCTTCATGTTCACGGAAGATATGTAAGACTGATACTTGGCGTTTTTCTTCAGATGGTGAGTTTTTTTAACTTCACCGCTCTAACATAATGACGCGTTTACACACTGTGCGGTAAAATATCCGTCTCAGTCTAACCGTCATACCGATTCCGCATCAGTTGATCACTGACCACTGTGCAACAAGTGTCTATTTAATTGTTGTTTTATTATATTATAAATAGTGCTGTGTATATCATGAAAATAGAACAACTTCTGGCATTATTCTTATTTCGTCTATTAAAGTAAAAGCGAAATATCTTTAAAAATACTAAAGGTTTTGTCCCAAAGCACAGGCCTTTCTTGTACTAAATGAGATAATAATTCATTGTCAATTACAACTACCTCGGCCATGATAAAATCACACCACACACAAAACGCTGTCGACGGCAGTGCTGGAGACGAGTGTGTAATCGCACTTTTAGTTACATACGTCACTATTTCGGGAGGGACGGTAAAATATCCGTCGATTGTTGTGGCAGTGAGTGACTGCATTGCTACCGACGGCGATAAATAATCCGACCTTCCATTTTTCCGCTTAATGTGCAAGTAGCAATACCTACTTACGCGTAACTACTGATACGGCAGCGACGCAAAAAAAAACGTTCGGACGAAAAACGCCGTGTGTCTCCAGCCTAGGAATGTTTCTTGTGGACGTGAGCATGTTTTCCCTGTACTCCCAAGCACAGATCTCCGTGGCTTACTTAGAGACGTATTAATGTATGTACTGTAATGTTTAATGGAATCAAGGGTTCGCGAGATGGCTTACTGTAGAATAAAGATTGGTTCAGTTCCCGCCTGCGGGATGTATTAGCAGGAAATTATAAGTGGATTCATTAATATAAGTGGATGAATAATTATGTGCGGATTTAACATTATAAGTGGGGAGAGTTAAAACATTAATCTTTGTAGCGGGCGAATCATTATAAACAAGAGATTATAGGTGGATGAATCAATATAAGACGATGTATTAGCAGGTAATTATAAGTGGATTCATTAATATAAGTGGATGAATAATTATATGCGGATTTAACATTATAAATGGGAGGAGTTAAGACATTAATCTTTGTAGCAGATGAATCATTATAAGCAAGAGATTACAGGTGGATGAATCAATATAAAACGTTGAATTAGCAACGAATTATAAGTGGATTCATTAATATAAGTGGATGAATCATTATATGCGGATTTAACATTATAAGTGGGAGGAGTTACAACATTAATCTTTGTAGCGGCCGAATCATTATAAGCAAGAAATTATAGGTGGATAAATCAATATAAGACGATGAATTAGCAATGAATTATAAGTGGATTCATTAACATAAGCGGATGAATAATTATATGCGGATTTAACATTATAAGTGGGAGGAGTTAAAAAAGGGGGTTGTTGAAAAAGAAAACTAGCTCAGTGGAATCGAACTTCACAAATTAAGAAAAAGAATGGTTCCACTACAAACGTATGGTATTCTTCATTAGCTTCAACCACGCCAAAGGCTTGTCAAAGGTTGAATACCCTTTGCAGCATATCCAGCGTTTACTTCCGAATATTAAATTCAAGATTTATTTTCAATTCGTGCGATTAATTTAAAATAATGCGAATGCCTATTATAAATTAACTATCCGTTTAGTCGCACAGTGTAAGAAAAACACAGATTATGTTTTAATACAAATTAATATACATGAAAATGGTATATAATCTATGGCTGTGTGTACACTACTTTAATTAAATATGTTGATTTTACTTTGCCTTTCAGGCTTTCAGGTTCAATGGCAATAGCTTGAGTAAGGTCAGGGGCGTATCTGCAAGTTAATGTGGTTACATCAGCAACAAGCTACGCAGTTATCATTGATTAGCAAGCCGAAAACGTCAATCTGTCTGCAGTCCAGGTCACGTGACACTAGTTACTCTAAATACCGACATATCAGTTAACGACAGAGAGTAAACGGGTCTAGGGAGGCAGGAACAAGCCATGAATCTAGTGTTGCCAGTAAAACGTACCTTTATGCGACTCTCCCTTTATTTACAATCCTTCGTGAGTAATGGATAAGCTTACCTTTATGACGCCTTTAAACTCCGGGTACGCAGCCCTACACTCTGGACACTATGACTTCCCTTTTATCCTTATCTGGAAGTTTTAAGTCATTACCTGACTCTCCCTTAATTCACAAGGCGTAACAGTCCCAAAGCTACGATAACACGTAAGTCTGGACAAGTTATACCAACCGAGACAAGGTTTAAAACCCCGGTCTATTCCTATCCACATATTACAATATATTGTAGACAATATACTTACATTGCAGAATGTTTATTTGTGACAGATATTAAGAGCGCACCATGCTCGAGAGAACCCTGTTTCATATTCGTCTAGTCATGACTTGAGTGTTTTTAAATTCCTTTTATTAGTTCACACTCTCCTGATATATATCTTGTACAAATTTTCAATCTTTAATCAAATACGTTTTTATTCATCCAATCAACTTCAAATACATTTTTTAACCTATAGTGGATGACAATTGATGTTAATAAAGTTTTTTCAAATATTTATTCAATAATTAAATTATAAAAATTGAGGGTCGGGGTAGATTTCGAACTGCGTATCTTCATCTTCAAAGTGTAACGCTTAGGCACTATGAAAGCTTTCCATTGGGTTACATTTGAGAAATGTACTTCTCAAAAATGTATATGAATTTTTCTAATGCTCCCATCTGCTTGTCGGAACCTCCATAGCACAACTTTTAATTTTTGCCATGGTTACCACACAATATCATAAGTAATGCTCTGAGTTTAAAAATGAATGTAAATAATAAAATAAACAAACTGGATTAACGGTATCGAACATTGCTTCACCAACGGACAATACGAAAGAAAAGCGAAAAGAAACTACTATACAACCCAATGTGAGCAATGAAAAAAAGAAAGCTTATTAATAGTAGCAAACAAAAATAATAGTTCAACACACACACACACACACACACACACACACACACACACACACACACACACACACACACACATATATATATATATATATATATATATATATATGATGAATAGTGTATATGATCGTGATTATATATATATGATGAAAATCGTAGTATTCACTGCAAAATGAACAGATGTACTCAGGATATTAAATATTCCCATCATATTGTTCCATCCGTGAAGGAATACGTATCAGCATATATATATATATAAATATCGCAATATGTATTCTTGTGTATTAATAAAGAACTAAGTCAAAATACAAATACAAGAATTATAATTGAATTTACAATTCAAAATTAAAATTTACATTTACAATTGAATTGTAAATTCAATTATAATTCTTGTATTTGTATTTTGACTTAGTTCTTTATATATATATATATATATATATATATATATATATATATATATATATATATATATATATGAAGTTAATATATTACTATTGTAAGTAATTTTATCCACCATTAAATGCAATAATTTTACCTTGAGTGATGAGGCACCTTTCGGTCACTTGACCATTGTCGAATCACTGATATTTTTCTGTTGTAGATGTTCGGTCCGTGATATTGGTATTTGTTGACGTTACACGCACTTTCTCTTGATCTGTGTATATGATGTTTTTATATAGTATGTCTTCTGTATATGTTGTTTATAGATTCATTAAATTGTTGTGTATGTTTTTATAAATGTGGTATTTTTCTAGTGAGTTTAGTTCTATTGGGTTGTTATTTATTTCAAGTATGGTTAGGTTATTTTCGTAATTTGTTATTTCATGTTTATGAGATATTGGGTGTGCTGCAACATTTGATACTTTTGAATTTTTGTTTTTGAATGCTCTATAATGTTCTTCAAATCTTATTTTAAATGTTCTGGTTGTTTTTCCTATGTAAAAAGCGTTACAGTTGTTGCATGTGATTTTGTAAATTCCTGACAGGTTATGTTTTTCTGAATTTGTTTTGTGGTTTGTGTTATTAAGATATTTTATTATTTTGTTGTTTGGTTTGTATGTTGGAGTGTAGTATTCTTTGTTGTATATATTTGTTATTTTTTCTATTTTGTTATTGGTGTATTTATATTTTAGGTAGATTTTTTTATTTTCATTATTTTCGTGTTCCGGTTGTAGTGTTGTGTTGAGGTTAGGTTTTTTTGTGAATTTATTGTATATATTTTTTATAATGTGTTTGTTGTATCCATTTTCTATTGCTATTTTTATAATGTTATCTAATTCTTCATTTAATTTTTGTTTGTTATCCTGTGTGTATTTTATTGCTTTATTTATCATGTTACTGTAAGTGTTAATTTTGTGTGTCCAGGGTGGTTAGATTTGTAGTGTATTGTGGTGTTGTTGGAAGTAGGTTTCCTGTATACTGTAGTTTCTATTTTATTATCATTTATATTTAAAGTGATGTCGAGAAAGTTGATTGTTCTATTTGTTTCTGTTTCAACGGTGAATTGTATGTTTTCGTTGTATGTATTTAGTTTGTTTAATATTATGGTGTGTTCGTTGTGAATGGTAGGTTGGTATATTACAAGTATATCGTCTACATACCTAGTTCATAGTGAAATATTGTGTGTGTTTATTATAGGTTTAATTATTATTTGTTCAAAGTGTTGTAAATATATTTCTAACATGACAGATGATATGGGTGAACCCATGGGGAGTCCAGTTGTTTGTTTATAATATTTATTGTTAAATTGGAAGTAATTTTGGTTACATATGTGTTTGGTTAGCGTAATGATTCTATCTATTATGTTTCTTTTTTCGTTATTGTGTATCAGTTTGTTTTTTATTATTTCTATGGTTTCTTCTATTGGGATACTAGGGTACATGTTAGTTATGTCATAACTTATTATTTTTGTGTTGCTGTTTGTTTTTATCGTTTTTATTTTATTAATTAATTCGTATCCATTTTTTATATTGTATGTGTTGTTGATATGTATTTTAGATCTTATGATTTTGTCTAGAATTTTTGCGATTATGTAAGATGGTGCTGTTGTGAAATTTATTAGTGGTCTAAATGGTGTGTTGGGTTTGTGGATTTTAGGTATCCCTGATAATATTGGTGCGCATGGTTTGAATGGGTATAGTCTTGTGTGGTATTTTAATTTATTGTTATAGTTTAGGGTGTTTCGGTGAGTGACTATTAAGTTTTTTATTGTAATAAGGTATTTGCTAGTTGGGTCTGGGATTTGTTCGTATTTATTTTCTTTTATGTAGTTAGTCATTGAATCGATGTATTTGGTATTTTCAATTATTACTGGTGTATTTGTTTTATCTGATTTTAGTATTAAGTAGTCGTTGTTTTCTAGTTTTTCTCTGAGTTTTATAATTTCTTTTTTATTTATATATTGTTCCGTTTTTTTTGTTTTTTTCCGTTTTTATTAGGTTAATTTTATTATTAATATTGTTTCTTATGTGTTCAGTATTTTGATATATCGTATATATACATATATATATATATATATATATATATATATATATATATATATGTATATATATATATATATATATATATATATATATATATGTATGTATATATATATATATATATATATATATATATATACATATATATATATATATATATATATATATATATATATATATATAAATTGTAATTATAAAATAAAAAGACACTAAAATAAAATATTTCTTTGTTGGTTCAAGTAGGAATTGACTAAAAAATTTAAAAAATATTAAACTGCTTGTTTTTTTGTGCGTCATATGTGGTCTCTTTTATGCAACACTTAGTGTTCGAGGCCTCTACTCTATTGCTGTTTTTTTACTACAATATTCTGCTATCCGATCTTTTCGCCAATGATAGAATAACTTCGATTCTCGCTTCAGAAAAATGTTCTTAGAAGTCTGGTCTTTTTTTGGCTGGCCGTGACAAATCCAAAGCCCAAAAACTCCGTAAAATGTTTTACGTTGAACAATAACGTTGTGGTTTCTAAATAGGCCAGCAAGAAAATTCATGAAGCTATCGCTGCCAGAGACTGCGTCAAAAACATCTGGTTCTTTTCAAATTTATAGTTGTTTTAACAAGAATAATGTTCGAAATTCTGTTATCACTCTATTATTACTATTATATACTCTCATGTAATAAATATTGTTCATTTTAAAATGTCACCAAATAACTTCACAGTTTCAAAGCGTAGGTTTTATACACGAGTTATTTCCTTTTGTTTTTTATTAAAAGCACTCACTTTGCATGCTTATTAAGAAAGTTTTGCCAGGTTGAACCTGTACACAAACATTTGAAAGATAATAGAAGCGTGACGAATAGAAGGCAGTGGCTGTTTGTGGAATGGCATACCTCAGCTGATTGGCAATAGTCATGCTAATATTTCCAACTTCCGCATTTGTCTCGCGTTCTTCTTCTTCGTCCTCTCTTTTCCAATTTACATTCGTGCCAACATTACAATTCTGCTAAAAAGGAGAATGACTGGTGTATTAGGCACAGACACTGTAAAATTGTAATTAAACACGAATTTAGAAACAAGTGCTTTTTATGTTTAAGAATATTCAATAATTATATACTTTATTACAATACAAAGTGTCTCTTAGTTTTGGTTTTAACAGCAATAGAGATTACTAATCCATGAGGTATATTGTCCAAGAATTAAGTGAAACACTGCCTACTTATTCTGCGTGGCGATGCCAAAAACCTAGCTAGTGAACAATTTCGAATAACTAAATGTGATCAGGGACGAAACTAGGACTGAATTGCAGGGGTCTAGCAACGGGTGTCTGAAATAGTGACAATGGAGACTGGAAGCTGTTGAGGACTCTAGCGGATAATTTGAAAAAAATATATTTTGTTCGAAATTTGTACTCATTGAAAAAGCTCAAACAAAAATGCTAACATTTCGCAAACCTCGTTACGTTAGAGCATGGGTTCCCAAACGAGGGGGGAATGAAAGCAGTTGGAAAATAGTAAGATAATTAAATATATTTAATATTATAGGAACAATCTTGATGTTACTAATAACTTGGGTTGTGGCCTTACTAAAATACAACCTCAAATAGGCATGCTAGTGTAAAAAATGCAAGTTCAAGCATCTCACTAACAGATTTTTCTCTAATCAGTTAAAATTTACCTTGCAAATTAAAACTTGAAATGTGATATCATGTTTTTTGGGAAAGTATGTATAAACAAATAAATTGTTTTCAATATATACTCGTATAATATTTGATTCTTTTTCATATGCCTATACCATTTGTTTATAGTGTAAAGTGGGGGGGGCGTGGTACCAAAAGCTTTGGGAACCCCTGCGATGCTAATAACTCATAGAAGATTAATATAATCATTTGAATTCCTAAACATAGATTTGTCCTAACATTTACCTTCTGTTTGCTTTACGACAGTTTTAATGACCTTTTCTTTCTGTTTCCTACAAAAAACTATTGTTTCCCCTGTATTCGTAGGCAGCTGTAATACTTTTGTCGGTAACCGCAATACTGTGGTAAAACGTACTGCGGCCATTAAAACAAACAGATTTTGAGTCTTACATGTTTATTTTCTTTCCTCTTAGAATAAACTTTAACAACAGATTTTCATTTCCCATTTAATATTACTTGAATAATTTTATTCGTATAATAAAATACAAATATCTTGTTTTGTTGTGAATTATAAACGAGTTTTGTTTTATAAATTAAAAATTTTATTTTTTTAAAATTATGCTTGTTTCGCATCTACTTTATTATTAGGTGAAATTAGTTCATTGTTGTAAAATGAAAGAGCTTACAGAGCAACACATTATAGTTCTTGAGGTATTATTTTAACACAACACATTATACTCTAAGAAAGGTTTCGAATAATGTATAAAATTTAACTAAATGGAACCGTATATTTGTATTTTAATAAAGTATTTTTCTTTGATTTTAGACTGATGCTGATGCCGACGTGTGTAGGGAATCGCCTACAGCATAATGTACACGAAGAGGTAATGCATGGTGAAACTATTATTTATGCTACATATTAGTGACTTTAATTATGGCAATATATTACCGATTATAAAAAAGTAATATTGAATCTTAGAATAACAATTATTTGTGTGTGTGTGTGTCCAGTTATTTTCAAGCTACAATGTATAACTGGCTACTTGGCCATGCTTCTTCAACTCATTAGCTTAAGAATGCGTCACTCCGTTTCTTAAATATGATGTGACTTCCGTGTGCAGGGTTACCAAAATTTTAAAAAAACAACATTTTTGATACATGTATGATAGAATAGCTGTGAGTGAAAGTGAATGAAAGAAATCAGCTGTAGATGACGTTTGATGAATTATCACCGGATCCGGGAAAATAGTAAAGTTTCGCCTGAAGAGGATAGATTTCTGTATCTTACAACTGAATTAGACCTACTATCTATTGGGTATATAGGTAGGTTATACAAAATTGTAGGTAATGGATAGTTAAAATAAAAATAAGACTTTAATTTTGTATAAAGTAGAAAATCATGGTCCCCGTGGTGTTCGCTCTAACGATACATAGCTCCGCTAATATTGATTGTTAGAGAGTGGTTTCTTTAAGCCTCCACCTGTGGGGAACATGATATGTGTTTGGGGTTCTTAGTATACTGAATGTGGTGTTGCATTGTACTCAGATATGCTCTTTAACACATGTAATGGCAAAGGTACTTGCTCATGGGGATGATATACCTCTATTTAAGGAGGAAAGCCCGTTAAAGTGTTACTGGCTGTACTTTAAAATATGTTAGAATATTAAATAACGATATTTATATAATCTGTGTGCATTATTTTACTCACTATTCAACTTACTTTTACTTTTTTTGAATATTAAAAATTCACTTGATTTAATTCCATTTGTTTTTGTATGATATAATTTTAAAGCTAATATATGGCTATTTTATATCTAATTGCTTTAAATATTTACTAACAGGTAATCAGTACTTATACAACATAGTAAACGTGGACAAACATGTATATATACACTGCAAACCCAAACAGTCATCACGGCGCCTGTGTAGGCAATTCCACGACAGAGATTCCAAGATTAAACTAAAGAAAGGTAAATAATAGCATTACCTTCAGTGTAATAGAATTAATACACAAAGTGGAATCGTTCACCTAATAAAAGAACACAAGATCCAATGGTCCTCCATATTAACATAAAGGCCAAATTGTAATAAAAACATTTGAAAATAATTCCACTTGAAAGTTACATCTAATGGCTATGGAACAGAGCCAGTAGAATTGAACGACCAAAATGAATGGAACACCGAGGAGAAGGACGAAGTGCCTCCAAGCGGGTTTCTTCACGGATACGTCCTGTAAGACGTGATGACTAAAAAATAATTATAAGGTCGTCATTGTGAACAGCTCACAGAACGGCACTTGAAGATAACACATTACGTCACTGACAGCGGTGCAACCTGTTTCACATTTGCATAGATGCTCCTGGATATGATGATTTCATCTGTAAAACACTGTAATCAAAATCAGTGCTATTAGGTCGTATACGCGCTGCATAGGTTTAAGGGCTTCGTGCAGGGTCCATTTCGGTGAATCCGTAACGAAAGTGACAGGTGAAGGAAAGAGGCCTTGAGGGCGGGTATTGGTCGAAGATGGGCGAAAGAAAATACTGAAAATAGTATACTTTGTATTATGTTAATTTGAACATTTTAGACGTCTACGATATAAAACCTCATTGCAAAATATTTATTTAGTTTCATTAAAATATATAATCAGTTGCTTGATTGTTATCCTCAACAATGGATATGCAAGTATTGTTATCACCAAAATAGAATCGTTGTTACCAACAGGGAATTGTAAAAATTTATTATCACCAATGATTGATATGAAAATACAATCTAAAGATAGCAAAGGATTGTCATCATCAACAAAGGTTATTCAAGGATTGTAATACAATGAAAATATTGGAAAGAATGGGGTTCTTACCACAAAAATAATAAAAAAATAACAAATTTTACAAGTTACTTAAGATTCAACTCTTATCTACATTTCAATGACCATGCCCTCATCATCAGAGGGTCTTATTACAAAATTACAATCTAGCAAACAAGTAGTTACAAACTAGAGTGATCACCTGTAAAAGTTTTGTAATACGTCCCTCTGAAGATGATCATCGAAACGTACATAAGTTAATTTTAAGTAACTTGTTTTATTTGTTATTTTTTTATTATTTTTGTGATATTGGGGTTCTTTCCAATATTTTCATTTTAATATATTGTACCACTGTGTTCTTGATATTGTATAAGGATTGTAATACCAAAGTAGGATTGAATAGGATTGTCACTACCAAGCAAGTATTGGAAGGAATTTTTATCACCATTAAAATTTAAAAAAGGATTATCACCCACGAAGTATAGAAAATATTATTATATTGGGTGATAGGAATTTTTTTATTACCAACAAAGGCTAGGAAGGGATTGTTACATAAAGTATTTGAAAGCATTGTTATCACCAGGCAATGATAGAAAAGGATTTTTATTACGAAAGAAGTTTGAAAAAGGATTGTTATCATGAACGAAGAGTATCAAAGGACAGTTACCACCAATCAATGATAGAAAAAGGTTTTATTACTAACAACGGTTAGGAAAAGATTGATAGCACCAATTATTGATAGAAAAAGGTTTTATTACTAACAACGGTTAGGAAAAGATTGATAGCACCAATTATTGATAGAAAAAGGTTTTATTACTAACAACGGTTAGGAAAAGATTGATAGCACCAATTATTGATAGAAAAAGGTTTTATTACTAACAACGGTTAGGAAAAGATTGATAGCACCAATTATTGATAGAAAAAGGTTTTATTACTAACAACGGTTAGGAAAAGATTGATAGCACCAATTATTGATAGAAAAAGGTTTTATTACTAACAACGGTTAGGAAAAGATTGATAGCACCAATTATTGATAGAAAAAGGGTTTATTACTAACAACGGTTAGGAAAAGATTGATAGCACCAATTATTGATAGAAAAAGGTTTTATTACTAACAACGGTTAGGAAAAGATTGATAGCCCCAATTATTGATAGAAAAAGGTTTTATTACTAACAACGGTTGGGAAAAGATTGATATCACCAATTATTGATAGAAAAAGGTTTTATTATTAGCAACGGTTAGGAAAAGATTGATATCACCAATTATTGATAGAAAAAGGTTTTATTACTAACAACAGTTAGGAAAAGGTTGATATGACCAGTCAATGATACAAAAAGATTTTATTACTAACAACGGTTAGGAAAGGATTGTTATCACCAACGAAGGGCAATAAAGTATTGTTATCACCAGTCAATGGCAGAAAAAAGATTTTATTACTAACAACGGTTAAGAAAGGATTGTTATCACCAACTAATGGCAATAAAGTATTGTTATCACCAGTCAATGGCAGAAAATTTATTTATTACTAACAACGGTTAGGAAACGATTGTTATCACCAACGAAAGATAATGAAGTATTGTTATCACCAACAAAGGGCAGGAAAAGATTGTGGATATAAATGCAATTGTGGTAATAAAACTCCAGTGCCTGGCGTATAAGGATGGATTGAGATTTATACGATGTGCAATCACATGGTATGGTATGCCTACAATCTATACTATAGGAAGACATGGATAGGTATCTAACTACCTTTCCTCGATGTAGAAAGGATTGAAATAAAGACCGGAATTAAATGGCGATCCATTATGTACTGGGATTGAAGCTGATACATACAGATACACACTTTAGGTGAGGATCCGGAGAAGCGAGTGTGGCCTTGTTAGCGACCAAGAAATATAACAAGCTCAACATTACTAATCCTAGGCGGCCGAGTGGTCTGTAGGCAGAGCACTTGTATTGTAACCTAAAGGTCCTGGTTTCAATTCCCAGCAGCTCTTAAGAATTTCCATCCTTCTCAGACTGTGAAGAAGAGTCCCTAGGGCAATAGGTGTGGCTGTTGCGTCATGCCGGCCACATTACCTTCCTGTATGGTTAAGTAAGACCAATAGTATTCATTGTTTTCGTTTGAAAGCATGCCCATATTTGTTACTGATGGTCCTTCTGCACCCTGTCCCTGTCCAGATGTTAAATTAATAATTTACTGTTTGTATTAATTTGTTTCTCAAATACTTGCGCCTGATATATTATACTCACCCCTATTACTTACTACACCTATATAAGTGGATTTTTGTACAAATTATTGCACAGCAAAAAACTATTTCATAAAAAGTTGAAAGTGAAATAACTTTCTGTTTCTTTTTCGTGACAAAAGTTCATCTCCCCCCAAGATCAAACCCTTATACAGGCCACTGTTCCAATACTAAAAAAAGGTATAAGAAAATAAACGGGAACCAAGACGACTTAAGAAAGGCTTAGTGGTCATAACAAATAATAGCCTTAGTGGTAATAGCCTGAATGAAAATGAAGTAAATAAAACTGTACGAGCTTATTTTAACTAAAATAAAGAGTGTGGTACAAAGCTTATGTTTGTGTTTAGGTGAGTTACTACTCTAGTTTTAGTATTAACATTATCCAAAAATGTTAATTATTCTTAGATATGACAAGGGAAATGTTTGTTGAACATTTAAAGGCCTCTCCGTTCTTACTCCTTCGCAGAGTTTGTTTGGTCTATTTCGGTATTTAAGCACCGCTTCCAATGAAAGCTTTCGCATTTCTACCACTGATCTTGCATGCATTGTTGGCCTCCCCTCAGTCGTAAAATACCAGTAATACCTTCATAAAAGTTATAATATTGGACAAAGGCCTTTTGTCCTCGAACAGCTGCTTTCGACACCCTCTGGCCACGATCGATATTGCAGCTACAGAAGCAGAGTAACAATTCTTTTTTTATTATGCTTACATTCGATTTAATTAAAAGGTAACTTAAAAAAAAGTTTTTTTTATAAATAAAATACTGCACAATAAAATTGTACTTATAAAACAATAAAGAATATTTCATTTATAAAAGCATACATTTCATTTAAATTTTCTGAATATCATGGTCAGTAAAATTACTTATGTAAAAAAATTTGAGGTGTAAATATAGTTTTAAATTTTGATAAATTGTGTACATAAATTTTAACTAAATGAGAATTCATCTTACTATTTTCCAACTGGTCTCGAGCCACTCCTGACTTGCCTTCACGCTCTCAGTTTAGGAACCCATGTTTTAGATGTTTTCTACACAACAGATGATTTTTCAGGTATATCCGTCAAAACAGCTGATAGTTTTAGTATATCTGTCATAATAGCTGATCTTTCGGGTGAACCAGTCAAAACAGCTGATAGTTGCAGTATATCTGTCATAATAGCCGATCTTTCGGGTGAATCCAACACACCAGCTGGTTTGTTGAGTATATCTGTCATAATAGCTGATCTTTTGGAAGTAACCGACATAACAGCTGGTCTTTTCGGTATATCTGTTATAATAGCTGATCTTTCGGGAGAATCCGACAAACCAGCTGGTTTTTTGCGTATATCTGTCATAACAGCCTTTTTTTTTTGAAGTAACCGACATAACAGCTGGTCTTTTCGGTATATCTGTCATAATAGCTGATCTTTCGGGGGAATCCGACACACCAGCTGAATTTTTGAGTATATCTGTCATAATAGCTGATCTTTCGGGTGAACCAGTCAAAACAGCTGATAGTTGCAGTATATCTGTCATAATAGCCGATCTTTCGGGTGAATCCAACACACCAGCTGGTTTTTTGAGTATATCTGTCATAATAGCTGATCTTTTGGAAGTAACCGACATAACAGCTGGTCTTTTCGGTATATCTGTTATTACAATGATCTTTCGGGAGAATCCGACAAACCAGCTGGTTTTTTGCGTATATCTGTCATAACAGCCTTTTTTTTTGAAGTAACCGACATAACAGCTGGTCTTTTCGGTATATCTGTCATAATAGCTGATCTTTCGGGGGAATCCGACACACCAGCTGAATTTTTGAGTATATCTGTCATAATAGCTGATCTTTCGGGGAAATCCGTTACACCAGCTGAATTTTTGAGTATATCTGTCACAATAGCTGATCTTTCGGGTGAATCCGACACACCAGCTGGTTTTTTGAGTATATCTGTCATAATAGCTGATCTTTCGGGTGAATCCGATACACCAGCTGGTTTTTTGAGTATATCAGTCATAACAGCTGTACTTTTGGAAATAACCGACATAAAAGCTGATCTTTTCGGTATATCTGTCATAATAGCTGATCTTTCGGGGGAATCCGACACACCAGCTGAATTTTTGAGTATATCTGTCATAATAGCTGATCTTTCGGGTGAACCAGTCAAAACAGCTGATAGTTGCAGTATATCTGTCATAATACCTGATCTTTTGGAAGTAACCGACATAACAGCTGGTCTTTTCGGTATATCTGTTATAATAGCTGATCTTTCGGGAGAATCCGACAAACCAGCTGGTTTTTTGCGTATATCTGTCATAACAGCCTTTTTTTTTGAAGTAACCGACATAACAGCTGGTCTTTTCGGTATATCTGTCATAATAGCTGATCTTTCGGGGAAATCCGTTACACCAGCTGAATTTTTGAGTATATCTGTCACAATAGCTGATCTTTCGGGTGAATCCGACACACCAGCTGGTTTTTTGAGTATATCTGTCATAATAGCTGATCTTTCGGGTGAATCCGATACACCAGCTGGTTTTTTTGAGTATATCAGTCATAACAGCTGTACTTTTGGAAATAACCGACATAAAAGCTGGTCTTTTCGGTATATCTGTCATAATAGCTGATCTTTCGGGGGAATCCGACACACCAGCTGAATTTTTGAGTATATCTGTCATAATAGCTGATCTTTCGGGTGAACCAGTCAAAACAGCTGATAGTTGCAGTATATCTGTCATAATAGCCGATCTTTCGGGTGAATCCAACACACCAGCTGGTTTTTTGAGTATATCTGTCATAATAGCTGATCTTTTGGAAGTAACCGACATAACAGCTGGTCTTTTCGGTATATCTGTTATAATAGCTGGTCTTTCGGGAGAATCCGACAAACCAGCTGGTTTTTTGCGTATATCTGTCATAACAGCCTTTTTTTTTGAAGTAACCGACATAACAGCTGGTCTTTTCGGTATATCTGTCATAATAGCTGATCTTTCGGGGGAATCCGACACACCAGCTGAATTTTTGAGTATATCTGTCATAATAGCTGATCTTTCGGGTGAACCAGTCAAAACAGCTGAATTTTTGAGTATATCTGTCATAATAGCTGTTCTTTCGGGTGAATCCGACACACCAGCTGGTTTTTTGAGTATATCTGTCATAATAGCTGATCTTTTGGAAGTAACCGACATAACAGCTGGTCTTTTCGGTATATCTGTTATAATAGCTGATCTTTCGGGGGAATCCGACACACCAGCTGAATTTTTGAGTATATCTGTCATAATAGCTGATCTTTCGGGTGAACCAGTCAAAACAGCTGATAGTTGCAGTATATCTGTCATAATAGCCGATCTTTCGGGTGAATCCAACACACCAGCTGGTTTTTTGAGTATATCTGTCATAATAGCTGATCTTTTGGAAGTAACCGACATAACAGCTGGTCTTTTCGGTATATCTGTTATTATATTGATCTTTCGGGAGAATCCGACAAACCAGCTGGTTTTTTGCGTATATCTGTCATAACAGCCTTTTTTTTTGAAGTAACCGACATAACAGCTGGTCTTTTCGGTATATCTGTCATAATAGCTGATCTTTCGGGGGAATCCGACATACCAGCTGAATTTTTGAGTATATCTGTCATAATAGCTGATCTTTCGGGGAAATCCGTTACACCAGCTGAATTTTTGAGTATATCTGTCACAATAGCTGATCTTTCGGGTGAATCCGACACACCAGCTGGTTTTTTGAGTATATCTGTCATAATAGCTGATCTTTCGGGTGAATCCGATACACCAGCTGGTTTTTTGAGTATATCAGTCATAACAGCTGTACTTTTGGAAATAACCGACATAAAAGCTGATCTTTTCGGTATATCTGTTATAATAACTATCCTTCGGGTGAATCCGACAACCAGCTGGTCTTTTGAGTATATCTGTCATAACATCTGATCAATAGTAAAAAGCTGATTATTTATGAGAATTTTATGATGCAGATATATTTATAAATCAGCAAAAGTTGAAATTGGATAGAATCGTATTTACTTTTTTACCTCTAAAATCTATTTCTAAAACAGTTGGTAATTTGCTTTCAAGTGGTCACATAAACCTTAATTAGTGGTGTAAAATTAGATACTTTTTTAAGTACATACTTGAACAAATTTGATCCAATCGAAAAATGAAAGATATGTATTAGGGAAAAACACTCGATCTTCAACTTTGTAGCAATCTATGCATAAAATATTTAAGTACGATTTTTCATTTTGAAAACAATGCTGCTTTTACTCCATTCTGCAAGTTAATACATTATAAATAAATAAATATGTATATACATACATATACACACACACACACACACACATATATATATATATATATATATATATATGTGTGTGTGTTTGTGTGTGTGTGTGTGTGTGTGTGAGTGCGTGCTTGCGTGCGCGCGCGCGCGCGCGCGCGCGCGTGTGTGTGTGTGTGTGTGTGTGTGTGTGTGTGTATGTGTGTGTGTGTGTGTGTGTGTGTGTGTGTGTGTATAAACCCTCGTAATTTCAGACCCTGTTAATTCAAATTGTCTAATTACCATATTAACTAAAATCATTAAGTGTTAACATCTATGAACTGGTCATGATAAAGGTAATCAAATATACCTACAGTAAAAACGGAGTCTTAAAATGTCAATTAATAAATGTGTTAAACATTTAAACAGTCAAACACTTTCGATGTGATCCAACACTGCCACCGGTCTCATTAAATTTTATATATATTATTTAGAGTCTAAATTTCTTTTTATAATTTCTTTAAATTTTTTAAAAACATTAATTATATAGAATATTTTATTGCCCAATTGGCATTACAATAGGAATAGATTTTAACTAAATAATTTGACCTACGCAATATATTAAAAGAATTCTGTACTACATGACTTTCTAATTTTTATTTCCGTTTCCAGAATTAAATTGAACTGTGTGGTATATAATCAAAGTTTGTATTAAAATAATAATTTGGTTTACGAAAATGTTATAAAATGCTATATGAATTTATCGTAAAATAAGTTGGAACTAACTCGTTTGGAGGTTAAAAGGTTGTGTTCTCTAATAGGTGTTAAAAAAAAAATATTTGTACAATATATTTAGTCAGACTAAATAAATTGTATGTTGAAAAGTACAATAGTATGTATTATACACTTTTAAATATATTTAAATCAAAGAAGTTGCAGTTTAAATTCTGTTTATCTATAGCAGTTTGAAATCCAGCTTGTAAATAAACTCAAAGATAAACAACCCAAAATGAGGTCCCGGTAAAAAAAAATACATAAAATAGACATTGTAATAAAAACGGTAATTTGTACTTTTTTAGGTTTCCTTGATTATTAGTGGAACGTAGTTATTTCACAGGCTAAGAGAGAGCGCCACAAAACAGTCAAAGAACATTAAATAAAAGGATTTCGATTTAAAGCTAAAACAAAATGCTTAATATATTAGTTTATTTTAAAACCATGATTCATTAGGTAATTTTATTGTACACACATTGACATATTTAAATTCAATAATATTATGTGTAAGAGTTTTAACGTGTGTCTGTGTTATATGTTGAAGATAACTATTTCCGGAGGCAACTAATGATTTCATTAGTTACGTCGTTTGATAATAGAGAGCACTACTTTCTGGTGGAGAATGTGGATAAAGCAGATGTATATATTTAACAACGCTGATTCTGCCATCTTTATTTACCATTTACTACTTACGTACATTGCATTGTAATGAATTGAAAAAATTTAGGCTACAATAATTTTAAATATAATTGATTCATTTTAATTTAATTTATTTGTTGTTTAACTTTTAGTTAGTTTATAATTTTAGGTTTCAATAATTATAACCTATTCAATTACTTTTACTATTTATTCATACTATTTTTTTTTTATATTTAAAAACTATTTATTGCCAATAATGAAAAATGCAAAGTTTTAAATGTCATTTCAACTTCTTTCACATTACAAAAAATAGTGAAGAAATTACAATCATTGCAAAAAAGTAATGAAGGTAGTAAAGGCTACGTTCGTAAAGGGAAGGTCGGGTGGTATCAGCCACTTTAGCTTTTTCCATATAACATTTTATTTATGAACTTAGAATAATTGACTTATTTGCCATACTAACCTTTATACCTTTACCCAAGTACCATTAAATAGTTTTGTTTCAAAATATGAAATAAATCTTTATTTTTCGCAAATGAAAACCTTTGAATTTTTGGTATTACAAATTATGGAGTATGGTATCGGACAGTCATGTTGCTCTGAATAAAGAGACTTTTAATTTATTTTAATTATATATTCTTTCATAAAATACTCATAAAAAATAAATATTTTTGAAAAATCAAGTTTAAAACCACATTTTTGTCGTTTTTCAAGTTTTAGTTATGTTTTGTGGAGTAGAAAAATAAACATATATTTTAGGTTAGGATGAACATAAAAACTCTTAGTATCTTCTTATCTTTTTACCTTTTTCGTACAAACATCCCACTAGTAATAAAGACTACTTCCTTCTAAGACGGTAGTGTTCAATCTTTGTGAGCCCAGTACTTGAACACTCGGCACTGTATTCAGCCTTCCTCAAAACTCTGGCCGTGCAATTGATGCAGTGAGGGACGTCGTTAGCCTTGTTTGGGCTAATTTCGTAATTAGTATTTAAAGCTTTCTTAAACTTGTACTTTTATAATATTTCCTTAGTTTGTTTTCCACAACTTTCATTTTCACTGAGCGTTCCACAACTTCCCCTAGATATAGCTCTAAGTCTGACCTCTAATGAGCTTCTTGGAACACTGTATTTTTCACTTGCTTCCCTTGTTGTCATTTTTTCTTTAAAACTTGTTCTATTGCTCTCTTCACTCAATCTCCTTCTTATTTTCCCCATTTATCTCTGGACAAAATTCTTTGATTTGAGTTATAACTATAAACATTTTCAGATTCTTTTGTCCGATACCACCCGAAAGTACTTTATCCGATACCACCCGAACGGCAAATGACATGGATTAAACTATAAAGAAGTTAATAATTTGCGTAGGAATTCATTTAACCTATAACTTATAGAGGAATATAGTGAGTTTATGATGGTGAACAAAATACATATAAATACTCACATTTAGCGAAGTTATATTCTCCCAAACCTAACTTTGTAATGGCTCCGTTTCCCTTAAATAAATAATCTGATGTCAAGACAGATGTTGCCGTTAGCTGTATGCTGGTTAATCATGATTTGTCCATAACCTGGTTTAATATTTGGTAGAGATGGTTAGATTCTAATGCGCCTTTAAGCAACATTCCCACATACGTCTTTATGTTATCGGCACTGTGGGCTACTTCAGACGACCCTGGCCATGCGAGTAATGATTCTTCCAAGTGAGCATCATGACGCTTTCTTCGCAGGGGATAATTACCTTATTATTAAAGTCGAACAAAAGTTAACTTTCAACGACTGGCTTTGTCATTATCATCGGGCATACTGAACAAAGTTGTAGTAGGCTACAAGGTGCGTGGAATTTCCGTTGACCTTGGTGTACATGTTCTATTTTTAGATTCACTGCACTGTGCGAGTTTTTAAAGTTTGTTTTGGGGTTAATATTGTCTATTAGGTTGAATAATTGATCGTTTTTTGATTTTATTTGTATTTGTTCGTTTATGATATTATTTTTATTTTTATAAATTTCTAGTTGTTCCCAGATTGTCATTTTGAGGCCTTTTTGTACTTTTTTTTATTAGGAGTACGTTTTTTAATGTGGGGAATGTGTGTTTGTTTTTGATGGCGTGTGTGGCTAAGTTTGAGTTATAAATTTCAGGTTTGATGTATGCATTGAGGTGTTCTTGATATCTGTCTTTTAATTTCTTTTTTGTTTGGCCTATGTATATTTTACTACAGTCTGGGCATTCGATTTTGTATATTCCGTTATTAAGTGTGGGACATATTTTTTCTGGTTAGTTTATTTTATTGATTATGTTTCCAGTATTTTTGTAAGCTATATGTGTGTGTGTGTGTATAAAATAATAAAATAATATTATTATTTTTTAGTGTTTTAGTTATTCCTTTTATGTTGTATCCTGTGTATGTGAATATAGCCCATTTTGTTGTTGTTTGTGGTTCGGTTTTAGGTTGTTTAAATTTATTTAATATTTTAAATTCTAATTTATCTATAGTTTTTTTTGTATCCATTTTTTTGGGCTATTTGATATATTATTTGTTTTTCTTTGGTTTTTTCTTCATTATTTAGAGGCAGTTTTATCATCCTGTATAATAGTGCGTTGTAAGCGGCCATTTTATGTTGTTGGGGATGGTTGGAGTGGTTTGGTATTGTATTAATGGTTATGTGTGGGTTTCCTATAAATAGAGTATTCAATTTCTTTTGTATTTCTGGTTATTGTAAGGTCTAGATAGTTTATTTCTTCTTCCATGGTGAATTGTATGTTAGGTTGTAAGTTATTGATTTCATTTAGGATGATGTTATTATTTGTTGCTTTATTTTGTGAGAGATGTTTAATCCATCGTCAACATATCGTATCCAATGTCTGTTGGGGTCGTGTGTTTTTATGGTTTGTGTGATTAATTCGTCAAGTTTTTGGAGGTAAATTTCTGATATTATACTTGAGAGTGGTGAACCCATTGCTAAGCCATCTATTTGTTTATATATCTTATTATTGAATGGTGTATATATTTTCCAATTTAAGTTCGTGTTTTAGGTGTTTGGCTATTATTTGTGATATTTTATAGGCAGGTGCATTTTTAAAACTTTTTAAAGGTCTTATGGGATTGTTGATTTTATGTATTTTGATGAGGGCGTTCATTTTGTGGAGTTTTGGATTGTCTATTGTGTATTGGTAAGGGGTTTCTTGGCTAAATAAATTGTCATTGTTTTTTGCTAATTATATGATTTCGTTTTTGGATTTTATGAATTCTTCTGTTTTTTTGTTATATTCTGTTTTTGATATGATTACTGTGGCGTTGCTTTTGTCCGCTTTAGTTGCAATTACTTCGTTTTTAAATAGTTTTTGTTTCAATTTGTTAATTTGGTTCATTTGTATTTTATTTTAAATGTGATTTTCTTTTTTGATTTTTTTTGTTGATGATTTTGTTGATTTCGTGTGATGCTGTGTTTCTGATGTTATCTTGATTTTCGTAATTTATGAGATTTATTGCTAGTTCTGTTTCTACTATGAGGTTTTCTATTGTGTTTTGTAATTTTGGTTTGATGTTGGTTTTTGTGCTTTTTTCGAGTATCTTTATTTCTTCTTAGGTGAAATTCGTTTTTGTGAGGTTTATAAACACTCATCAATTCCTACCCCAAAAACATAAACCAAATCACAAAATGCCTAAAGACCATACTAAACCAAAACTATTTCAGATTCAATAATAAGATACATAAACAAATAGATGGCTTAGCAATGGGATCACCACTCTCAAGTATAATATCAGAAATTTACCTCCAAAAACTTGACGAATTAATCACACAAACCATAAAGACACACGACCCCAACGGACATTGGAGACGATATGTTGACGATGGATTATACATGTCTCACAAAATAAAGCAATAAATAATAACATCATCCTAAATGAAATCAATAACTTACACCCTAACATACAATTCACCATGGAGGAACAAATAAACTATCTAGACCTTACAATAACCAGAAATACAAAAAAATTGAATACTCTATTTATAGGAAACCCACACAAACCATTAATACAATACCAAACCACTCCAACCATCCCCCACAACATAAAATGGCTGCTTACAACGCACTATTATACAGGATGATAAAACTGCCTCTAATATAATGAAGAAAAAACCAAAGAAAAACAAGTAATATATCAAATAGCCCAAAAAAATGGATACAAAAAAAACTATAGATAAATTAGAATTTAAAATATTAAATAACTTAAAACAACCTAAAACCGAACCACAAACAACAACAAAATGGGCTATATTCGCATACACAGGATACAACATAAAAGGAATAACTAAAACACTAAAAAATAATAATATTAACATAGCTTACAAAAATACTGGTAACATAATCAATAAAATAAACCAACCAGAAAAAATATGTCCCACACTTAATAACGGAATATACAAAATCGAATGCCCAGACTGTAGTAAAATATACATAGGCCAAACAAACAAGAAATTAAAAAGACAGATATCAAGAACACCTTAATGCAAACATCAAACCTGAAATTTATAACTCAAACTTAGCCACACACGCCATCAAAAACAAACACACATTCCCCACATTAAATAACGTACACCTAATAAAAAAAGTACAAAAAGGCCTCAAAATGACAATCTGGGAACAACTAGAAATTTATAAAAATAAAAATAATATCATAAACGAACAAATACAAATAAAATCAAAAAACGATAAATTATTCAACCTAATAGACAATATTAACCCCAAAACAAACTTTAAAAACTTGCACAGTGCAGTGAATCTAAAAATAGAACATAACTGTACACCAAGGTCAACGGAAATTCCACGCACCTTGTAGCCTACTACAACTTTGTTCAGTATGCCCGATGATAATGACAAAGCCAGTCGTTGAAAGTTAACTCGCATAAACACCAAGTAAGATTCTTGTTTAAGTACATAAGTGAAAGTGATATATATATATATATATATATATATATATATATATATATATATATTATAACATAACATTTGAGTCTAAAGAATAAATTCAGCTTGTATCAAAAAAAAAAAAAAAAAAAAAAAATAGTTGGAAGAAATATTAAGCCAAAGCGACAAAAATAGTTCCTAAAATTACGGACAATGTAAACCATTGTTCTATTTCGAAGCAGTCATAAAGGGGCTGGAGAATCCTTAACAAAAGAAGGGTTCAACTATTTTAAGATAGGACTTTCCAAATTATCTGGGTTATAATAATGTACCGTTACGACAAGGTCTTTGTAGATGGTTATGGGAATAAACAAACTAACTGAAAATTCATGAGGGGGGAGAGATGAGGCGAGGTTGAAAAAAGGAAGTGATCCAGAAGAGTCTAGGAAAACTTCAGAAGAGGCCAGACGTATTGGGGGGGGGGGGTACCAAGGGTCAGTAATGTTAATAAGGGGTAAAATTTTGTTAGAATTATGGAAAAAGTAATTTTTGGTATTTGTATAATTTTAAAAAAAGTACGACGTAAGCAAGTTAGTAAAGAATTAGGAAAATATAAGTGAGTTATGTGAAAGTGCAACGAAGCAGTATCAACGGTCAAGACCCAAGGAATCAACAAACAATAAGTACTTTTTTAGTTTTTTCGTTAAATTTAGCCAACAGAACTTTAAAAACAGTATATTCAGAACAATTTTAAATTCTTTAGTATAAAATAATAATCTAGTTTCTTTTCACTACGTTCTAATTTATAAAAAACATCCATAATAACTACCCCAGAGAAAGAGAAATTAACACTGTCATTTTTAAACTTTATTGTAATAACCTAAAGCCTCAAGAGTCCACCTTTTGTTTTTTGTTTATTTTTTGTAATTGTAATATTAGTTAAGGAATAAATCTTGTCACAAATAGTATTAAGAAAAATAGGTATAATGTGTATTAATTAAGTGTAAAGAATAAATTATAAATTCAGGTTATGTTTAAATTGATATTGGTGTTAATTAATTAGAAACCGGAAGGTGAGACAAAAATGTGTTAAGGTAATTAAATATATAACCTAAAGGAAAAGTTATGTTTTATATAACTTAGGTTATAATATATATAACTATGAAGGGTACTATATAGTGCGGCTTTAGGAAAGTACATTACCCCAAAACGGAGAACATATCTCTTTTACTCAAAAGTAAGCGCTTCTGTAAATGTTGTGAGTTCTTTAGTATAAATGTAAGTGTAAACTATTAGCTCCAGTTGAAGGCAGGAAAAAGTGTATAGAAATTACAGTTCCAATTCTTAGTGAATTTTGTCAGATTAATGTTTACACTGAGGGAGTCAAATTTTCTCTATCTTTATAAACGTACGGGTGTTCAACTACTTTATTATCCCACATTGTACTGTGTAAACACGTCCTGAAAAACAGTGGCATCACTAAGCCTGCAGTGGCAAAGATTACCTCCACTTATCTGTCTTATCACAACTATCAGAGGCAACGTTAAAGCGGTAGGTTTTACTGTATAAGTACACTGATAGCTTTTGTTCGCAGCTCTTACATGGAATAGTGCGGACCCCTAATCTTGCACTTGGGCTTAAGAGATAGCATGATAGTTTTCGTGTAGTACCATTTCTTAAAATATGTTACATATTAAGAATGTTCTTTACATCAGCTTCTGCATGCGATATGTCTACGCATAGTTCAAAATTGTTTGTTATTTCATACGGTAGCTAATTTATCATCGAATTTATCTAATATCGACTGTCCCATGAAAGTTAATTTTTGACAGCCCTTATCATGTTCGTGGGAAAGTATTTATACTGACCATCAACCTCAAGTCTCCCCTACTGCGATCTCTCAAGGGCAAGTGCACTGTTACGTAGTCCGTACTGTAAGTTTGTGAGTGTGTGTGTGTGTGTGTGTGTGTGTGTGTGTGTGTGTGTGTGTGTGTGTTGCAACGTCCCCCCACCTCTCCTCTCCTTATACCGTCCCTACCACCGCAGCACTACGCGGTCGCCTGTTGTTTAAATCCTTTCTTGCAGAATACTAAACTTTACTTGTTTACAAGAAAACATATTTATAAACAACCAAAAATCTGCCTATCACCCAGCTGGTAACACCGTGCAAAACTCCCTGAGTTAAGTGTATGTTTCTTGCTCGTAGGGCCAAACCCCACAACAAGCCTATTCCCGCTGACTACTATTTAAAAAACGTATAAACACTCCTAAATAAGTTTATCACTTGTGTATGGTCTAAGTATAGTCACACATGTCAAATTAATAGTCAGCTGGAAAGAAACACATTTAGAATAATACACATAATAAACACAGAGTCTTACCACCTGATGATGATCTGCAGAAACAGCAAGGGAACGTGCAAAATATGATTGTGTTTAAAAATACCTATTTTAAAAGGCTCCTGTGTCCTCTTAAACACAATCTGCCAGTAGATAAATCTCTGGACTTTTATTACAAAAAACCAACTAATCTTTAGACTAGCTCATGAAATTAGTAGAGAGAAACTCTTTAAAACATTAGGCTTTATCTATTGCCATTTAATGAAATTTAATTAAATTTGTTTACTGATTTGATAATCATTTTTATATTAGTTGGAAAAAGCTAAACAGTTTTTATTGGTTATTTGACACAGGATGGAATTTAAATAATGTTGATTTTTATGACATATTTAACTCTATTTATTGAAATAAAAAAGAAAATTTATCCTTCAAAGTATTACACAATTATATTAGCAAAACAATTCACTGAGTTACTTCTTGTTTCTTATGCTTTAAAAAATTATACTTTGCATATAGATTGATTACATAGACATAAACATAAAATTATTTTTCAAATTACACATAATAATATTTTATCTTCTATATGGAATTGGTAAATTCATATTTTATGACCTTTAATTTTTAAGTTTATAATATTCGAAAATTTCTCATTTTACTAAACGGCTTATGGCCAAAAACCTTTTGTAATTATAATATTCATTATTTTAAATATTCTGAACACATAAATTCATTTACTTAGCATACAATTTATTAAAATTTTATAAAGAGTGAAGTCATTGTTTTAAGCTTGCAGATTTGTTTGAATTTAATAAAATTAACTAACTAAATTTGACGTGACGGTATCGAATAAAGAAAATGGCTTGCCAAAGATGTTCCTGCCGGTCCTCGGGGTCCCTCGTCTGGATTCCCTGGTCCTTGGACACCGGAAGTCGCCATCCCTGGTTCGTCGGTGGTGGTTTCCCTCTATTCGAGCGTCCTGGAGGCTGAGTCTGGAGCCTTCATCCTTGGTGGTCCTGGATGTCGAAAGCGCTGAGGTTATGGTCCATCTGGCCTGCGGACGGTTTCTACTCGCGGTCCAGCATAGCGTCCCGCGGCACCTCGTGTTAAAAAATTATTACAGACTGTCTCTAAAGGCTTAGAGACCAAGTATATATAGCGGTGAATTTAACCTACCGCACCCCGCCTGCAAAGTTTGCTATCGCTCGATTTATTCCTTGTACAGGCAAGTCGGGCAACGAATCTGTTTTAGCTTGCATAGTTTGATAATTAATTTTAGAACACTGAAAAATGTCTATTTTATTTAAACGGCTGTAACTTTTTTGTTTCTTAAGTTTTTTGAATTCTGTTTTCTCTAATGTTCATTCTAGGTTATTGTGGTTCTTTTAAAATGTCGATGAAAGTTCTACGTGGTTTGGTTCGAAAAATAGCTTTTTTAGGCACTTAGAATTTTTTCGCTTCACTCTCGATGTTCAAATTTAGTTAGTTATTACAAATTTATTTTATAACATTCTTTAATGTGGCTTAACTATTCTATTTACTGTTTTATTTAATTTTTCCCTCTTTATTAATTGTATAATTCCCTACTTGATTATTTTAAAAACAGCTTTATTTCTAAAAAACAGGAAATTAGTTATTTCCCACTTGCGACGGCCCCCAGCCCGTTGCAGTGTGTGTGTGTGTGTGAGAGAGAGAGAGAGAGAGAGAGAGAGAGAGAGAGTGCGCGTGTGCGAGGGTTTCTCAATAAACGAATCATAGTGAGTCTTACATAGTGAAGCAACGGTTACATTCTTTAGTCAGTCTTAGATCAATCAGAGGTATAGTAGTCAGAGCTATAGTCAAACTCGTTTACAAGTTTTAACAAGCAAACAAAAATAAACGACACAAATAACTTTTAATTATAATTTGTCTACAACAAATGTACGCCACACATAATAATTAGGCTAAAACATTGAATATAACCTTATTTTGTAAACTGTTCTATATGTGAAGGGTATATAAAGTGGAGACTTAGGTTAAGCAAGATTGTCACAAAGCTGCTGGGTAAACCATTCCATTCCTTCTTGCAAGCCTTCCCCCGAGATGGCGCTGCTGGCGCATATGTGCCACGGCTTGTCCACGATCCTCTCCAAGCCCAATCCGGCCGCTATCTTGACGGAAGACAAAGCGTCCCGCAAGTCCATCTTGTTGGCGAAGAATAGGATCGGAATTTGGCGAGACGCGATGTCCGGGTGCTGCAGCAGCAGGTCCAGTTCGTCCCTCACGACGGCTAGACGCAGACGGTCGCTGCTGTCTATGACGAAGACGATGCCGTCGCAGTCTTTGTAGTAGTGTTCCCACAGATCGCGGTACCTGCCATGGCCTGACATATCGAAAGCTGTAAAACCAACATTCTGATCTAGAAAGAAGAACAAAAACGGTAACATTAATCGATTGTTAGTTTAGAGCTGCTAAATAAATATATTATTCGAGGAGACCACTAAGAAAGTGAGTTGAGAAAAACATTTATTCAATACGGTTGCTTTTTTTCAATTCCTTCTATTAATTCAGAGTCTCCCTAAATACATTTTGTTCAAATTTTCAATCGTTGATAAAATACTTTTTATTCATCCACTCAAGTTCAAATACTTTTTTAAACCTGTAGTGGATGACACTAAATGTTAATACAGTTTTTCAAATATTTATTTATTAATTAAATTAAAAACAAGTTGATGTCTTTAGGTTGAATTCGATCTGAATGACTACAAGTTTGAAATGCAGCTGATTTTATGTTATAGGTTATGTGGTGGAACAGCTGTTATAACGCATAGGTTATGTTACTTTATTTATAATAATTGCTATTATTTAATAAAAAGTAACTAATATAACACTTTTAATACCAAAGTATTAATTGACTTTAAAACATTTTTCTTTATATTACTTGTTTATGTGAATAAAATTAACTTTTCCAGCGATCTCACCACGATTAGAAACACTTCTAAAGCCATCTTCTTCTTCTAGCGTCTAAGAGACAGCCTTCAATTTATATTTTATTTTCGGCGGTAATGGGTCCACTCAGTGGCGTGGTGTTGTCCGGGTAATGGTATACCTCACTTCTTTGCGATCAAGGTTACCCTTCCCACGCATGCCATAAGTTATAATATATAAAATATATAATAAGTATAATATCCTTTTCATAGACCTACATAACTGCCTGCACCCTCCCTAACCCTTCGTACAAGAGATCAATCGGTGGAACGAAGAACTAATTCAGGTTAGCAACCCTACCCACACAAGCCATAAGTTGTAATATTCTCAGTACCAGGGGAGTAAAATATCCTTTTTTTAGACCTACATAACTGCACGCACCCTCCCTAACCCATTATACAAGAGATCAATCGGTGGAACGAAGAACTAACTCAGGTTAGCGACTCTTCCCACACAAGCCATAAGTTGTAATATTCTTAGTACCAGGGGAGTATAATATCCTTTTCATAGACCTACATAACTGCCTGCACCCTCCCTAACCCTTCGTACAAGAGATCAATCGGTGGAACGAAGAACTAATTCAGGTTAGCAACCCTACCCACACAAGCCATAAGTTGTAATATTCTCAGTACCAGGGGAGTAAAATATCCTTTTTTTAGACCTACCTAACTGCATGTACCCTCCCTAACCCTTTGTAGAAGAGATCTATCTGTGGAACGAAGAGCTATTTCAGGTTAGCGACCCTTCCCAAGCATGGCATAAGTTGTAATATTCTCAGTACCAGGGGGGTAAAATATCCATTTCATAGACCTACATAACTGCCTGCACACTCCCTAACCCTTTGTACAAGAGATCTATCGGTGGAAAGAAGAACTAATTCAGGTTAGCGACCCTTCCCACGCAAACCATAAGTTGTAATATTCTCAGTACCAGGGGGGTAAAATATCCATTTCATAGACCTACATAACTGCCTGCACACTCCCTAACCCTTTGTACAAGAGATCTATCGGTGGAACGAAGAACTAATTCAGGTTAGCGACCCTTCCCACGCAAGCCATAAGTTGTAATATTCTCAGTACCAGGGGGGTAAAATATCCATTTCATAGACCTACATAACTGCCTGCACACTCCCTAACCCTTTGTACAAGAGATCTATCGGTGGAACGAAGAACTAATTCAGGTTAGCGACCCTTCCCACGCAAGCCATAAGTTGTAATATTCTCAGTACCAGGGGGGTAAAGTATCCTTTTCATAGACCTACATAACTGCCTGCACACTCCCTAACCCTTTGTACAAGAGATCTATCGGTGGAACGAAGAACTATTTCAGGTTAGCGACCCTTCCCACGCAAGCCATAAGTTGTAATATTCTCAGTACCAGGGGGGTAAAATATCCTTTTCATAGACCTACATAACTGCCTGCACACTCCCTAACCCTTTGTACAAGAGATCTATCGGTGGAAAGAAGAACTAATTCAGGATAGTGACCCTACCCACGCATGCCATAAGTTGTAATATTCTCAGTTACAGGGGAGTATAATATCCATTCCATAGACCTACATAACTGCCTGCACCCTCCCTAACCCTTCGTACAAGAGATCAATCGGTGGAACGAAGAACTAATTCAGGTTAGCAACCCTACCCACACAAGCCATAAGTTGTAATATTCTCAGTACCAGGGGAGTAAAATATCCTTTTTTTAGACCTACCTAACTGCATGTACCCTCCCTAACCCTTTGTAGAAGAGATCTATCTGTGGAACGAAGAGCTATTTCAGGTTAGCGACCCTTCCCAAGCATGGCATAAGTTGTAATATTCTCAGTACCAGGGGGGTAAAATATCCATTTCATAGACCTACATAACTGCCTGCACACTCCCTAACCCTTTGTACAAGAGATCTATCGGTGGAAAGAAGAACTAATTCAGGTTAGCGACCCTTCCCACGCAAACCATAAGTTGTAATATTCTCAGTACCAGGGGGGTAAAATATCCATTTCATAGACCTACATAACTGCCTGCACACTCCCTAACCCTTTGTACAAGAGATCTATCGGTGGAACGAAGAACTAATTCAGGTTAGCGACCCTTCCCACGCAAGCCATAAGTTGTAATATTCTCAGTACCAGGGTGGTAAAATATCCATTTCATAGACCTACATAACTGCCTGCACACTCCCTAACCCTTTGTACAAGAGATCTATCGGTGGAAAGAAGAACTAATTCAGGTTAGCGACCCTTCCCACGCAAGCCATAAGTTGTAATATTCTCAGTACCAGGGGGGTAAAGTATCCTTTTCATAGACCTACATAACTGCCTGCACACTCCCTAACCCTTTGTACAAGAGATCTATCGGTGGAAAGAAGAACTAATTCAGGATAGTGACCCTACCCACGCATGCCATAAGTTGTAATATTCTCAGTTACAGGGGAGTATAATATCCATTCCATAGACCTACGTAACTGCCTGCACCCTCCACAACCCTTTGTACAAGAGATCTATCGGTGGAACGAAGAACTAATACAGGTTAGTGACCCTACCCACGCATGCCATAAATTGTATTATTCTCAGTTACAGGGGAGTATAATATCCATTCCATAGACCTACATAACTGCCTGCACCCTCCATAACCCTTTGTACAAAAGATCTATCGGTGGAACGAAGAAGTAACTCAGGATAGTGACGCTACCCACGCATGCCATAAGTTGTAATATTCCCAGTACCAGGGGAGAAAATATCATTTTCTTAGACCTACCTAATACTACCGACCTGCCTAAAGTTACGTTAAGGGATTTCGAACCTTATTACGGAAAAAACGTCGAATAAATAGGAGATTTAGTGACTATAACTTCAGTACAATGATCTAGCTTCTGGGGTAGTATGTATCAGTGTACGGCGTAAGTGACAAAATGAACTATACTCTACGAATATAACCTAACTATTGTGGTTATTTTTTCGACGCTTCACTGAATTTATTAGGCTCACTGATCAATTAATCTACCTGCCTGAACCTTGATGTAGTGCGTTCAGTACAATTCTGTATACGATACAGAATGACCACATAAAATGCTAAATACAGGACTCCAGTCTTTAGTTTTCTTTTCTTGGGCCACCAAATCACGGATTTTAATTTAATTTGTATATATTTAAGGTGTATTTTAAACGTAACACGCAATATATCTTGAATACATATTCAAAGTATGTTCAATGTAATAACTTTATTTTGAGAATTTTAAAGTGTTCAAGGATGAATTCATCTCATTAACATCTTGCCGTGAAAGTATTTGTATCAAGAATTATTTGTACGCGCTTTTTTCTGATAACCTAACCTTCCCCAGTGATAATACTTTGCGATGGCTCACCAACTCTGTATTATGTTCATTAATATATGCACTTACCCTGATATTTTATTTTATCTTCCATATCTAGCACCACTAAACCACAATAAGTAGGGAAAAAATAGAATTTCTCCATTCTTAATAATTCACCCGCACTCAATCATTGAACATAAGAGAAATGCTTTGTTAGACAAAAGATTTAAAAATGTATTTTCTTTTAGTGAAATGAAAAATTATTTGGAAACATTTCCTGTAATTGTTTTGTATTACATTTAAAAAGGGGGCGGGTAATGCTAACAGGTTTCGTTTTTGCTTCTTAGATTGTATGTTTAATCTATTTTCAAATGCAATTACCTTCATATGAAAAACTCTCATATATTTTGTTAAATTATGTGATTACATACAGCAGACTTTTGTAACCTTGCCTAACCTTTAGTGGTAATATTTTGCGATGTCCCACCGACTCTGGATCATGTTCAATAATACATTGGACTTACCTTAGTATTTCACATTCAACACAATTATATCTATCATAATGTCCACATATAACACTAATTCATATGCTATGAGCCCTTGGATCTCCCTTTTCTAACGCCACCAAACCACAATAAGTAGGGGAAAAAAGAATTTCTCCATTTTTCATATCTTTACCCACACTAAACCATTGAACATTGGTGAAATGCTTTGTTAGACAACAAATAGAAAAAGGTATTTGGTTTTATTGAATTACACAATTATTTGGAAATATTCTCCGTAGTGTATTTTGTGTTACCATTTAAAAAGGGCGGTTAATGCTAACACGTTTCGTTTTCGCTTAGAGATTGGTTAGAGGTTATGTTCAACTCATTTTCAAATGAAATTTCTCAAGTAAGAAAAGCGTATATTTGATTAAATTACGTGATAGCGTTTGAATTCATAAATCAGCCTCGTTTATTACTCGTGGGTTAGTTACTTCATGTGTTGCAATTAGCAATGTTGCATCCAGCCAGCGGAGGGACGGTCAGACAATTAACACCCATCAGGAAATTTAAAACAAAAGTTGAAACCCGTGTCGGAGGAAACGTACGAGCTATTGCGCTAACTACGTAATATAGTTACGTAGGCCTACTCTTCTATACTGGCTGCCAATGACTTTTAAGTTCGTTTATTAGGGACTATTTAATACCCCCTTAGTATTTAAACTTAAAATAAAAAAGTTATAAATATGTTAAATGTAAACTTATAGTAAGTGTTTTGTTGCATTCTGTATCTTATGAGTTTTATAGCTTTCCCACAAGGCAGAATATAGGAGTTTTAAAATAACATTTTTCTTGTTTCAAGGCACCAACATAAAAGTACCATATAATATGTGCTGTGTTGGCCCAGTCGTTATCAACAGTTATAGTTTGTTAAAATTTATAAAACTGTTGAAATTAATATTAATGAGTTGAAATAAAAGGATTGAATCACCGTTTAATGTCTAGCAAAATGTTTTTTAAAAATTAAGAATCCATAACATTTTACAAAATAAATACAGTCATATTAACCCCAGTAGGTGGATTGTGTTTTTTGTGATTAAATTTGGTATATTTTTAATTACTATAGCAATTACCTTTTATTTATGTACAGAGGGATGTATCTACGTAAATGTAAGCAAACGTCAAATGTAAGACGCAGAAAAAGTAAAAACCAAAACATTAATGTTAAGTGTAAATATTTTTCTGCCTAGAATGAGAAAATAATTCAGAGAAATAAAGTTACTCTATGGTTGTAGTTAGTGAATTACTAACAGCTGTTTCCGGTGACGTCATGCGATCAGCTGACGTCAGTGGTTGCCATAGCAACTACAAAATGTTTTCAAACACATTACTCTTGTAAAGATTTTCTAATTTTTTATTACTAATTAATTTTTAAAAAAATACTAAATCGATTTATGTTTTTGTAAATTTTGAATACTTTATTATAGAAAATTGCATTTTAAAATTTTTAGGAATATGTTATTTTAGTAGATAATTTTACTTACGTTTAAATTTTTCCACGTTTAGGCCCACAGTTGGTACAATAACGGACGACTGGTCATCATCAGATTTCAAGTGGTTTATCACTGTCGACTTGCCGCTGTTGTTTAAACCAACCACTAGAACTTTTGCTTCTTTCTTCTTCATCCGAAAGAGACCGACAAGTTTGTCTAAAATGCCCATTATCCGTACACTCCCTAATACGTTGTGTGAACATAATACTTCGGATTTGGTATTTGCATGAAACTAAGGACTGCACAACACTCGCAAGCACTTGTTCTCGGCCGACTGTGACGTAGGCAAGAGCCGATCGACGGGACATATTGATTTTTTCTGACATGTTAAACGTACTTGGCGTGATACAGAGCTAGCGGGACAAGTAGAGACCAGATTGGTAGAATGATGTGGAATTGGTTTCATATAAGTGTGGTAATGTTTAATTACGAAACGTACACTGATCCTGGCTTTTATAGTTCTCTCCACAATTGGAAGTAAAAATCTGTTTCTTCCATAATTCAGTAATAATAATAATAAACACTGTATTAGGAATAGGAGTTTCTGAGCAAATTATTTAGGCTTATAATAGGGGACGGACTTTCGCTCTTAGACTTCAAGTGTGTTTTGGAGAAAATCATTCGGGCATAATGCTTCTTGCCCGGAACTGAATACAGTGGTAAAATTGGCCTAATTCAAACGGAGGTTAACAATCGACTTTGTGGTGTTTTCAGAATATTCATAGTGAATCAATTAAACATCAGAACACATGAAACAAATTTTGGACTAAATATTTATTTTAAGAATACATCTAAGAGTTCATTAAAATTAGAAAAACGGCGCAAAAAGAATTGAATCTGGAACAGGGTAACATCCATGAAGAACCTACCTAAAGAGGCGTCTGTCCGCCAAACGGTAGAATAGAAGCTAAGGGAGCTGCGTGGATTTCAAAATATTTTTGATATTTTACAGGTTTTGAGATGAGTAAAAACAATCTTTGTGGTTCACAACAAGAAACAGCAGGTCTACCATGGTCATTACAAAGCGAATAGTCCTCAGCTACTTACAGTGAATTGGGATTAGTATATGTGGTGATGTGAGTGGTGAAACTCTCTCTGCGTATAAAAGGGGAGGTAGCATAGCAGTTTGAGAGAAAGCTTACTCATCCGTAGTGGGTTAACAACTGTTGTACAATCCACCCAAAGAACATCACTTCACTAGATACTTTAATTTATTTGTATAAATTTGTATATAATTTATTTTTCGACTACCTAGGCTAGGCATGGACACTTGAAACTATTTTAATTTAAACCTACGCCTTACGGAAGAAATTTTCCATTTACAAAAGCAACAGATGATTGCCCCCTCTTCTTTTGCTTTCGTCACGAAGCTAACCCTTTCTTTAATACACCTTGCACACTTATCTCACGCTACACATTTACATTTTTTCACTTTCTAATCTCAGCGTAGTCGCTACAATATCAACAGACTCCAATATGTAAACACTTGCTAACACAATTAATTCTGAAGAGCAGCACTTAATTTTAGTCCAAATAAGGACGGTTTTTGCGGTAAATGTGTCCCTATGGGGGGCTGGGATAGGGTGATAGGAAAACTATATTACGTGATTTTGAATGAGTTTTTGGAGTTGAATGAAGATTCATTCAGAGGAGTCTTTGTATGTTATCCCTCTGAGGATGGTTACTTGGTAACTGAAATGTACATAAGGGTAAAATAAAGAAAGTTTGTGGTTAAGAGGTTTTTGTGTATTTATATTAAATTCACCACAGCGAATTGCTAATAAATAGTATGAATTGTAATGTGTAAAGTTGGGTGTAGCTTTTGAAATGTTCTTATATTTCGTATTGTTCAGTTATGTGTTGTCTAAAATAAATAAAAATACCAGGCTCTCCTTACTGAAGAGAGCAATGTATAATTTCAAGTTACACTCAACACATACGCAACACCCAACTACATTTTAATTATTAGGCCTACACTCTTTTTGACATCTGCGCATAAGAGAAGAAGTAGCAGTTTGAGAGAAAACTTATTCAGCCGGAGTGGGTTGACAACGTTGTACTACCCACAAAGAACATCAGTCCCTTACTGTAGGGTCTAAAAATTTTCCTGCTCTGCTTGGATCACTTTTCTATCAACAGACTTACTTGCTGACTTGGTATGTGACATTAATGGTTTGGATATCCTGAAGACAACAATTTTCCTGCTCTGGCTGTGGATCACTTTTCTATCAACAGACTTACTTGCTGACTTGGTATGTGACATTAATGGTTTGGATATCCTGAAGACAACAATTTTCCTGCTCTGACTGTGGATCACTTTTCTATCAACAGACTTACTTGCTGACTTGGTATGTGACATTAATTGTTTGGATATCCTGAAGACAACAATTTTCCTGCTCTGGCTGTGGATCACTTTTCTATCAACAGACTTACTTGCTGACTTGGTATGTGACATTAATGGTTTGGATATCCTGAAGACAACAATTTTCCTGCTCTGGCTGTGGATCACTTTTCTATCAACAGACTTACTTGCTGACTTGGTATGTGACATTAATGGTTTGGATATCCTGAAGACAACAATTTTCCTGCTCTGGCTGTGGATCACTTTCCTATCAACAGACTTACTTGCTGACTTGGTATGTGACATTAATGGTTTGGATATCCTGAAGACAACAATTTTCCTGCTCTGGCTGTGGATCACTTTTCTATCAACAGACTTACTTGCTGACTTGGTATGTGACATTAATGGTTTGGATATCCTGAAGACAACAATTTTCCTGCTCTGGCTGTGGATCACTTTTCTATCAACAGACTTACTTGCTGACTTGGTATGTGACATTAATGGTTTGGATATCCTGAAAACAACAATTTTCCTGCTCTGGCTGTGGATCACTTTTCTATCAACAGACTTACTTGCTGACTTGGTATGTGACATTAATGGTTTGGATATCCTGAAGACAACAATTTTATAACATGAAATGTTTTTGGAAAGGCCAACTTTCTTATTGCTCTTGTCATCCACAAGAGAGTTTCTTCATTTACCTCACAAGCTATACGCTTCACAAGCTGGGAAACTAATTAAGCTTTTCCTTTTACCTCACGACCACTGGCAGATTCAGAGCGGGACGCTAGGGTTGCGTTCCCTGTAAACTTACGTCACTAAGTACATTTAGGTTTACATTATTTCAAAATAACAGTATATTTAAAAGTTTATATTTGCTTGCGAAATACAGGTTGGTTGATTAAAGGCAGCGTTATTTGTTAAACTTCACAATATTTTATTACATTATATTATTGTTGTTATATACAACGCCTTGTGCCCCCCCCCCCGGATAAAATCCTGGTCACGATCTGTAGAAACAAGGTATAAAGAAGTAATAAAGTTACCAAACAAACACTTTCTATAAAGGTTTTATTTATTACATACACACAACCTAAAACAAACGTAACAAATTATGTTAAAGACCAATTACGCACTTAGACCTAAGCTATGTTACAAACTTCATACATACGACAGTTTATGTTGTATTCAATATTACAAACAATATTTTATATTTTAAATATAAAATACACCAATCAAACCTTTCAAGGTTTTATAACATTACGGTAGAATTACGAACGTGAGGAGTAAATTAAATATGTGTAAATTTAGAACACAGACATCAGCCCCTTGCTGCATCAGAAATTACAAAGTGATTAGGTCAGTTAAATGTTTGTGTTGAAAAAATTACAATGGATCCACATATTTTTTGAGTCCTTCTTAGCATAATATTTTATCGCCCTATTTGGTTCTCCATGTTGAAGTCTGTTTAGATAACGCTGTTAGTGTATTTAAAAGCCTACACATTTTTTATTTTTACGACTCAAGCGATGATAACCTGAACGTTTTTGCGACATATTAAAACTAAGGGTTGTAAAAAATATTTATTAAGAACCTCTAAATCCTTTCCTTTAAAATCTTTTACTATCCGTTCCCACAATGTTTACTTTGTTTTCCTTAAGATTACAACATTGTTGGAAGTCATGTCTTCAGTGAAGGTTAGGTTAATTCCGACAGTTTGGTTAGACTGACGGAAGGCATGTTATCACTGAAGGTTAGGTTATGTATAGATAAGGTAAGACTGTTGGAATGCATGTCATCAGTGAAGGTTAGGTTAGTTGTAGATTAGGTTACACTGTTGGAAGATATGTCATCAGTGAAGATTCGGTTACGTATAGATTAGGTTAGACTGTTGGAAGGCATGTCATGAGTGTAGGTTAGGTTAGTAATAGATTAGGTTAGATTGTCGGAAGGCATGTTATCACTGAAGGTTAGGTTATGTATAGGTAAGGTGAGACTGTTGGAATGCATGTCATCAGTGAAAATTAGGTTAGTTATAGATTAGGTTACACTGTTGGAAGATATGTCATCAGTGAAGATTTGGTTATGTATAGATTAGGTTAGACTGTTGGAAGGCATGTCATGATGTAGGTTAGGTTAGTAATAGATTAGGTTAGACTGTTGGAAGGCATGTCATGAGTGTAGGCTAGGTTAGTTATAGATTAGGTTAGATTGTCAGAAGGCATGTTATCACTAAAGGTTAGGTTACGTATATATTAGGCTGGATTGTTGGAAGGGATGCAATAAGTGAAAGTTAGGTTAAGTATAGAAGCTGGAAAGAATGGAGCTGAACTAAGACATTAGGGAAGATTAGGATTAGTGTAGGTTAGGTTAGGCTTCTGGTAAACAATCATTTATCAGTGAAGGTTATGTTTCGTAAATTAGGTGTTGGTTCATCAATAAAATTTAAAAAAAAACATTTATCTGACCCTGGTTAATGATAGCAATCGACAATAGAAACATTTACCAATAAAATTTGACTTTTATATATTTACGTTGTGAAATTATTTTGTTAACCTATATTGTTGATTTAAGGGATACAAATTTAAATATCGTTGGGGCACAATTAAAATTTTGTCTATCTTATTAGTGGAATAATACCACTAATAATATTTACTAATACAATCTTCAATATTGACAACTTTTACTATTAAATAGTTTTGTATAATTCACATTTTTTTAAAGACAACGCCTTTCTTCCTATTCAAGGTTTTCGATAACAGCCTCAAACAATGTTTGAGTCAGACACGCCGAGCTTCTCGCGGAAAAATAATACGTTTTAAGTTTTTAAATATTAGTTTCATGTTCTATTTCCTCTGTAAAATTTCAGAAATGTTGTGTTACATAGACAGAACATCATCCACATAGTCAGTCAGTCAAGAAAAGGAGGGAGTTTGTTGGCCCCCGAGATTATGCGTCTTCTCTCTCTTCCTAGGTCATAAAAAAGTTGACTGGAGCGCTAGAGTCGCCGTACAATATCCTTTAACTTTTGCAGCCATTAAATAAAAACTATTACATTATATTTCTACTCTATTTGTTTATCCATTAGACCACAGTATGCAAACATTCTAGATTTGATGTTCGAAAAAACAAAAGGTTCCGAGTATTACATGATGAGAAAAGATGATGAGTGTTAATCAGATAGGAAAACAATGTGTAATAAAATGAGGAACATCTACTTTGAATAGTTTTAGTTCTTAAAGCAATATTAGTAATTAAATTAGCGTGATTAGAATGTTGAAAGTAAATACCAAGACTTTCTAACTTTATTATAAAATTTACTAAAATAATTTTTAATAATATTTTGAATTCATTACTATTTTTACTATTATTGAAACAAACTTAAAAAATCTTAAACCCATATTTGGTGTATGAAACTTTTGTTGACTTAGTACATTTTAATGAAACAGTTCATGGGGTTTGCATTCACAAGGGTTATAGCCTGTATTTATGTTTCGCACCAGTTAGATAAAATTCAATAATTTGTCCTACTTCTAAATACTGTCTTATTGAATTTCGCCCACACTTACAGATTTTCCATTTCCACTGTATTTCGTCTGCCTTTCGTATCTCCAGCCTTATCTGATCGGACTATCTACTTCTCATGTCAGCTGAGATGTTTCCATCCACCTTTAGCATCTCCTGCAATGAAACCTTATCCAAACTTGTCCTTTCTTTACTCCAGCTTTATCTGATCGGACGATCTACTTCTCATGTCAGCTGAGAGGTTTGCTTCCGCCTTTAGCATCTCCTGCAATGAAACCTTATACAAACTTGTCCTTTCTTAAATCCAGCTTTATCTGATCGGACTATCTACTTCTCATGTCAGCTGAGATGTGTGCTTCCGCTTTTAGCATCTCTAGGAATGAAACTTTATCCAAACTTGTCCTTTCTTAACTCCAGCTCTATCTGAACGGACGATCTTCCGCTCTTCCTATGAGTGTGGTACTGTGCTTATGTTTTCTCATAGTGCTTACAGATATTATTAAAAATTATAGGCCTATTAACTTTTTTAAATTTGTCTAGAAGTATAACTTCACATGTGTTTCTGTTGCAAACCTTTTACTATTCCCCATTATGTTTTTTCAATTTACTTTTAGGACTATTGAAATAATACATAATTTCTCACAGCATTCATGTTTCTTGAATTGAAACAAAATTAATTTTCGAAATATTTCCAGTTGTTTCGACATGCAAAACGTCTGAAGTGCAAATATATCACATACAAATCTGTCTTTAAGGTGAGTTCTGATAATTCATTTAAACACGTCACTATAACCGCCAGTTCACACACACTGCTGTTTTCAAATCGTGAAGGGCGTGGCCTAGTTCTACCAAGGTTACTGGAGGCGGGACTAACCAATATTGCGTGGACATGTCCGTGGTTCTGGCCAGGCACTGCTATTGGCTCCGACTCACCGGGCGAGAACAGACCTGAAAACATAGTGCGTCTCTTTCAAACCATGAAGGGCGTGGCCTAGTTCCACCAAGGTCACTGGAGGCGGGGCCAATATTGTGCGGACATGTCCGTGGTCTGGCCAGGCACTGCTATCGGCACCGACACTCCGGGCGAGATCAAACCTGAAAACATAATGCGTATTTTTCAAAACATAATACTGAATTTTATCTGGTTTCTATATAGTTACATAAAGTGGAGCGTGTCTAAAATAGTTTATCGGTCTATTCAGGAAAGGATTACCAATAACCATGAGAAAAAAAGGAAATAAATTTATGACGTGGTGGGAAATATAAGGGGAAAGAAATGTGAAACTGTACTGTGGAATACTGCCTCTCCTAACCCGTTATTTTTCTCGGTAAATAATTCTTCCTTGCATTAATATTTTAGTTTACATAACGACGAGAGATTATTAGAAAATGTTTCTATGACGGTTTGGCTAGTGACGCCACTGCACACCTCACAGAGACAAAGTTAAAAACGATAGACAATCCCTCTTGAAGGTTTTCATCATTTAAAAATTAAACACATGGTGTATTTAATAGAAACTATTTCCTTTCAACTTCATGGATTTCCTCTTTACTTTTAGAGCAATGTTCACGAGTTTTAAAACTACTTATCCTGAACCATTGATGGGATCGGTAAATACAAGAAACCCGAATCCCGCCATCATGGACTCAGTTTAGGGTAGGCCTATAAGAAAATAATTTTTTAATGCTGAGAATATCGGTGCTTAAGACAGTAATTATTTTGTGCTTTTACTGGCGCTATATCGAGGAGGACTGAAGAATTGAACTGGAAGAACTTTTGCGTGCCTTGACTTATAGTGTATGATCAAAAACGTTTACGTTGCTTACTGTTATAAACTATCTTCATTTAGCAGCTTCTAAATTTTCACTTGAATAATTTATATATTTTATACATTTATAGAACACACTGGTGCTGAAAGTTGCAGTATAGGTTTAAGCAGACACAGGTAATGAGCAAGCAAGGTTCTTGAAGCAATGTGTTTGGGTTGGGTAGTAGGCCTACGTAATAATAGCGCGAATTGAATAGTACAGAGCCAAGCGAGTTGCACCTTCTAAAAGTAAATACAGTAGCCCTATTCAGTTGTGTGAACAGGTTGAGTTACACAGTGTTAGTAATTTCGTCAAATTTATAGATATTTCTACAATAAACTATTTTGATTAGTTTTCTTTCCGATAACCTTTTAGAAAAACTTGTTATATAATTATTTACAGTTATTATTATTGTTGTAGATAATTATTAATAATCTATAGTTATTGTATAAGTATTTAAATTCGAAAATTTGCTCGTTTAATATAAAGATTTAAAACTTGACTTCTTGTTAGAAATTCATCCGGGATCTATGATAAAATATAATAACTTCCAAAACAAATACAGTAGAACCTCTCTAATTCGTCACGTTCAGGACGGAGGAATGACGGACTTGAGAAAAAGACGAATTACGAAAGACGTAAAATTAACATATAATTGTGGGTAAACATAGCACATAAATACGTAAAAAGGTACGTAATGTAATTAACGTTGTTCTAACAATATTTATGTTGGCAAAAAACTCAACAACACTATAAAACACTAGTAGCCTGCAGTATAGATCGAAATTACAAATACAGTATGTTACTCTAATTTCATAAAAAAAACAGAAAACTCATTAGTGTACCTTTATGATTAATATTACTAGGTCAGAAAAATAAGATAGGCCTATATTAAATCTGTTTACGTTTTAGGTTCTAAAAACGTCTGTCATTTTCTTTTTTGTACTAAAGAATTCGTTTCTGACGGTCCAGATGATATTTGCTATTACTTTGACGAATACGGTGACCAATTACAGAAGGTGACGAATTAAAGAGTGACGAATGAGAGAGGCTCTACTGTAAAGCAAGCGTACTAAATTAGGGACATTGTTCGGTTCCATCTTGAATTTGGAATGAAACTACTTACTACTAGTTTTTACCTATAGGCTACATATTTTGGGGGACCAGGTAGGTATTCTATAAGATTAAATACACATGAATTCCTTAGATAATCAACTTTATTTGTACACTTATTGTGAGACAAGTTATGCTAGTCGCGGACACTGAAAACTATTCGAATGTAAAGTTGCTTGTTGTAATCCTCTTGAATCCACTAATTAAACTATAAGTAATTATTGCATAACTGGGTTAAAACTTTATGACTTGCTGACGCGTTTAGAAAAAAATGTTTCATTTACGAAGCTAACCATTTTCTCGGTTGGACGATTTGTTCATATGGTTTTAGGTTGTTTTTTAACAAATTAAAATGATTTAATTTTTTAAAGTATTGAGTTAAAAATACAACTAATTTGCAAATATAACTGTATTGCAAGAAGTAGCAGCTTCCACATGAACCATTAGCAACCAAAGATGAAAACAATAACGGAGGTTTTTTAAAAAAAGCAATAATAACCCCCAAACAAATATAAAAATAATCAATAAAGAAATAGTATAAATGCATGCATATCCTATTGAAAACATAATAATAAAAAAAGCAATAATAAATCCCAAACGAATATAAAAATAATCAATAAAGAAATAGTATAAATGTATGGATATCCCATTGAAATCATAATAATAAAAAAAGCAATAATAACCCCCAAACGAATATAAAAATAATCAATAAAGAAATAGTATAAATGTATGGATATCCCATTGAAATCATAATAATAAAAAAAGCAATAATAACCCCCAAACAAATATAAAAATAATCAATAAAGAAATAGTATAAATGCATGCATATCCTATTGAAAACATAATAATAAAAAATGCAATAATAACCCCAAACAAATATAAAAATAATCAATAAAGAAATAGTATAAATGCATGGATATCCTATTGAAAACATAATAATAAAAAATGCAATAATAACCCCAAACAAATATAAAAATAATCATTAAAGAAATAGTATAAATGCATGCATATCCTATTGAAAACATAATAATAAAAAATGCAATAATAACCCCAAACAAATATAAAAATAATCAATAAAGAAACAGTATAAATGCATGGATATCCCATTGAAATCATAATAATAAAAAAAGCAATAATAACCCCCAAACAAATATAAAAATAATCAATAAAGAAATAGTATAAATGCATGCATATCCTATTGAAAACATAATAATAAAAAATGCAATAATAAGCCCAAACAAATATAAAAATAATCAATAAAGAAATAGTATAAATGCATGGATATCCCATTGAAATCATAATAATAAAAAAAGCAATAATAACCCCCAAACAAATATAAAAATAATCAATAAAGAAATAGTATAAATGCATGCATATCCTATTGAAAACATAATAATAAAAAAAGCAATAATAACCCCAAACAAATATAAAAATAATCAATAAAGAAATAGTATAAATGCATGGATATCCTATTGAAAACATAATAATAAAAAAAGCAATAATAACCCCCGAAACAAATATAAAAATAATCAATAAAGAAATAGTATAAATGCATGGATATCCTATTGAAAACATAATAATAAAAAATGCAATAATAACCCCAAACAAATATAAAAATAATCAATAAAGAAACAGTATAAATGCATGCATATCCTATTGAAAACATAATAATAAAAAAAGCAATAATAAATCCCAAACAAATATAAAAATAATCAATAAAGAAATAGTATAAATGCATGGATAACCCATTGAAATCATAATAATAAAAAAAGCAATAATAAGCCCAAACAAATATAAAAATAATCAATAAAGAAATAGTATAAATGCATGGATATCCTATTGAAATCATAATAATAAAAAAAGCAATAATAACCCCCAAACAAATATAAAAATAATCAATAAAGAAATAGTATAAATGCATGGATATCCGATTGAAATCATAATAATAAAAAATGCAATAATAAAGGCAATAATAAGGCAGTGGAACTATTACTGTTGTTCTCATTTATAAGTCTAGTAAGCTGAAATAAAAATGTTATGCTGTAGTTACAGTTAGTAACCTTTAGGAGGGGTCCAGTGTCCCCTCCGCCTTGCCCACGGAAGGCTAATACTAACTGAGAGAGTATTTTCGACAATGACTATTGTGAACATATAATGAAGAATTTTTACAGGACTGTAGTTAATAAGTTTGGGAGAATTTTTACAAATCTATTTTATAACTCGTTCATTCTTTAAATGTTTTTTTGTAATTAGTAATAAATTGGCCGATGAACTGCATTATGTTTGCTTAACTGATAAAAACAAGCAACACAATATGTTACACCTCTACAGTACTTCGTTTGCAGGAATGTACTAGAATAACCCGAGGTTAAATCTAATTCTCTGTTTTACCGATTTCAGTTTTACAGCCATTATCAGGACCGTCTCATGTTCAGCAGTCAATTAGCGAAAGTCACAGAATTACATTAACAAAAATGTATTAATTTTGTTATTGTTTAATTCTTAGCTCCTCCTCCTCCTAACGTATATCGCTGCATAAGATAGTTCAGAAATTTCATCTCCCTAACAAGTGGTAGGTTCTAGCTTCGAGCTACTCACCCGTGGAGTTGGCCGTATTGGACGAAGCGTACTGATGCGACGCGGCGTACGTCTGCGACGGGCTGCAAGGAGAGTGCCTGGCCGTCGCGTACGTCAGAGGCTCGTAGCGTCCCATGCAGGGGTACGGGTCTCGCTGCTGCAGACACGACGCCGGGCTGGAGCTCGGTCCCACGTGGTGGCCGCCGGCTCCCATGCTGAAGCTGCTCATCGTGGGCATTGAGCTGCAAGCAAAGTTTACATTAAATAACACAGTTTTTATAGTTTTATTGTAAAAGTACAAATTTAATAGTGTAAAGTCAAAGGTTAAGTTGGAACGTAGACCGCCCATCTCTTGGCCAAATGTAGCTGCTCATATACCCCCTCTTGAAAATTACTAATGTAGGGAAAATATACTTTTAGCAGGGGCGTAGCAAGGACGATGGTTTGGGGGGGCACGACCTATGGGGTTAGGTGGGTAGAACCTACCTGGGGAAATTTTGAACATTTTCATCTCTAGAAAACATATTTTATGCTATTTTGGTATTTTATATTACACAATTATTGAGTCTGGAAGCTGTTTTGCTAAAAAAAAAACTAGCGCTGCTTTATATGTTAGTATTTATTGCTAAAGTTAATTAGTTTGGAGGGCACGTGCCCCCTGTGCCCACCTCTGGCTACGCCACTGACTTTTAGTCATTTGTATTCTCTTTAAAAACTAACACATTTTCACTAATAAAAAGTTTTATTTAACACCTAAGCACTTTCAATTAAGCAATTTTCTATTCTTTTGTTTCAGAAAGAAAATAATACGTGCACAACATGTTATGGCCAAGAAGTATTGAAAATTCAATCTATATGAATTTCAAATTTACAGATATTTTGTGAGGCTTAGTAACAGCTTCTTTAGTAAATTGTTAAATTTCACTATTAGAACTACTTCTGAAAAATCATCAAACAGAAAATTTAAAATTTACCAATAATCAAATAGAGGGCAACATGTAGTTCTATTTTACGCTCCTAGATCGCAGCTGCTTCCGGTTTTTAATTAATACTTTAAGTCATAGATATACAACTAGACTTTTAAACATATTGACAGGGTATGTAACGCGAAGAGTAAATTTAAAAATATCAATAGTATTTTCTAAAAGTTGATGAAAATTCCAAAATAATTTCAAATCTTTAGGAAATGTTTTAAACATTTCTTTTCTAATAGTTTACTGAAAAAAGTGTATTAAATCAAATAAACTTGTGTGTGTGTGTGTGTGTGTGTGTGTGTGTGTGTGTGTGTGTGTGTGTGTGTGTGTGTGTGTGTGTGTGTGTGTGTGTGTAGTGATATAAACACTTTAATATCTGCTTGTTAGGTATACTATTCAACAACTGCCCACTGACTCCCTGCGATAGTAGATTTTTTTAAAACTATAGCATGTAACCTATTATACTACGTTTTAACGTTCTTTGGAGTTTTGGAATTACGACAGACCAACCCTTGTAATTACCTATAAGAATCGGCCATTGAAATTGGTGTCGGTAATGCAGGATACATTGCATTAGTTGGGAAACTGCCCAACCTAGTCGGCGAAGCGGCACCGTCGCTTGCTGTAGTACCGCTGCTGTCCGTGCCTCGGCGCTGGTTACGTAGTTTTTCTTCTCTTCTCCACTTTGCTCTCCGATTCGAAAACCATACCTAAAAGCATAATAATCTGTGTAAACTTTTTATCATCTGTGAATAAACAACTTGTTTCTATTGAATTATATGAGCTTGTCACAGAATAAATTACAATTATATTAAAGTCTGTAATACAAAGCGACTTAATGTTAGTTGGAAGTAAAAAGTCAATTGATTACAAATGGAATTAGTAATAAGTGCCGAGAAATAACACACTAGAAATTAAAAAAACATATTGTATTTCTGTAAACACACTCATTCTTTTGATTTATTTCATTCAATTTATTTCAGGTTTGTCCATCATTATATTTACTAGAGTGATTATATTTAAGTTTTTAAAAACAGTTTTTGCATGCATGGTATTCTTATTATTATTTATTAGATTTTTAATTTCAACTTTAAGATAGTTGTACCCTTTATGGCTATTTTATTATTGTATGATTGCACAATTTAGGATTGCGTTTGATTTTAGTCCCTAAATAGTCTACTTTTGCTTAAAAGTATTTAAAGTGTTAGGGAATTTGTTTATATCTACCTAAGTAGCCTACAGAAATGAAATTGTTTTGAACGTACTAGAGCAGCGTATATGTTTTTAAAAATGAATTCGTATAGCCTACGGACGTTTTTTTAAACCATAAGTTATCCGATATTCTACAGATTTCTTTTTAAATTTATTAAATAGTCAGTAGACATCTCTCTTCTCCCCTTATGAAAGCAGCTTTACTTCGTCTGGGCTAGAGGTAAGCGGCCCTGCCTAAGCGATGCCTTATTTACCCCAATCCCCAGTAACAGCAGATTAGTATGTCCTTCCTTTAGTCGCACCTAATTCCGCGTCCCCTTCCTAATCCGTCTCCTTACAAAAGGTGTAACGGGTAGACTCCTCCGTGTGACACCGACAGAGAGTAGGTTTAACATTAAGAATATACCTTTATCTGCAACCATACAGTTAAATTACATTCACATTTGCCCTATTAGCCTACTTACGTTCTTTTACATTTATTCGTGTAACCTACAGATTTTCTATTAGATTTACTCAATTAGCCTACAAACGTTCTTTTAAATTTACTCGTGTAGTACAGAAATTCTTTTAGATTTATTCAACTAGCCTACAGACGTTCTTTTAAATTTACTCGTATAGCTTACAGAAATTCTTTTAGATTTACTCAACTAGCCTACAGACGTTCTTTTAGATCTACACGCGTAGTCTAGAGAAGTTTATTTAAATTTATACGTGTAGCCTAAATATGTCTTAAATTTACTCGATTAGCCTATAGTTTTTTTTTAGATTTACTTGCATACCCTACAGATATTCTTTTGAATGTACTAAATTAGCCTACAGAAGCTCTTTTAAATTTACACGTGTAGCCTAAATATGTCCTAAATTTACTGGATTAGCCTATAGTTTTTTTTAGATTTACTCGCATAGTCTGTAAATATTCTTTTGTATGTACTCAATTAGCCTACAAAAGATTTTTTAAATTCACTTGAATAGCCTACAGAAGTTCTTTTAAATTTACTCGGTTAGCCTACAGAAGTTCTTTTAAATTCACTCGGGTAGCTTACAGAAGTTCTTTTAAATTCACTTGGGTAGCCTACAGAAGTTCTTTTAGATTTATTCGTGTAGCCTACATAAGCTCTTTAAAATGTATTCAAGTAGCCTACAAAAGTACTTTTAGGTCACGTGTTATTTAACAATCTACTTTTTTAAGTAGTATATTTCCTAATATAAATTGGCGATTGAATTATTAATTTTGAAGAGGAGAATAAGGGCAGTAAGGCTTCCAGCAACGGCATGGATAGCGAATTTCCCCAACAGCATTTTGTACTAAGAGCACAAGGACTCACTACGTGCTTCTGGGTATTGCAGTGTTTTACTCAGACACGAGTGGAAATTCAGGTTGTAAATATTTTTGTGAATAATATCTTTTTAAAATACATTGTAATATATTTTTACGCTAAGTTAGACCATTTCCTAGTTATAATGTTAGGCATATTTAGGCCTACAACATAATCATACAATTATTCTCAAATAAAATAAAGGAGCAAACATTAAACACGTACACACACACACACACACACACACACACACACACACACACACACACACACACACAAGGTTATACTATTTACCTGTATCCGGGCTTCCGGTAAACCGATTTTCGCTGCCAGTCTTTCTCTTGCAAACACGTCGGGGTAGTGAGTTCTTTCAAATTCTGCAACAGCACACCAATAATTCATTAACAGCATTGCGTCGATTAGGACCACGTCTATTTAGTAATAGTCGTGCTAACATTTTGCTCAACCAAATATTTATTATTCCTGCACTTTATATTATCATAAGATCACTTACTTAAACAAATTCTCAGGTGTTATTGAAATGCAATTTAAATTAATTAAAAGCTCAATTCATTTAGGAATTTAAATTCCTGTGGAACCAGAAATACAACTTGCTGTGATTTTACCAACTTAAAACATATTATAAATTTAATACAATTTTGATACATAAAGTTATAAGTTCTCTTGCATATATAGGAAACCCTTAATCTGAACACTCCACAGAACTATACACTATAATATAAAGTAGAGAAGATAGATAAATAAAAGGGGGAAACGTCCGATCAGCCATGGGAGCATTTATAAAAACATAGGCCTACTTTTAAAAAATAATTGAAAATAATATTTTTTCTCAGGGGACCTCAAATTAAATCTATATTAAAATACATAAATGTATTTCTTTTAATTAACAAATAGTTCCTCTTAACATATAATGAAAGCCCAAAGCAGAAACTAAGACTAAAGTGTTAAACTTCATTATTTTAAAGCAATTTTTTCGCTTTAAGTTCTTCGTTTAAAACGAACTTTAAAAAGGGGCTATTATAAAGTTTTAAACTATAAATCGTATTACATCACTATAAAACATGTATTTTTAAGTAAAACTCACACACATACATAATTGCACACACACACACACACACACACACACACACACACACACACACACACACACACACACACACACACACACACACACACACACACACACACACACACATATAGTCTGTATATATATATATATATATATATATATATATATATATATATATATGTATATATATATACTAACAGTATAAACAAGAAGATGGTCTTGCTATGGGCTCGCCATTATCAAATATATTATCTGAAATATTTTTACAACAATTAGATAATAAAATAAATGAAATTATAAAAATATATGATAAAAATGGTTATTGGGTTCGCTATGTAGATGATGGAATGTATATATCAAACAATAATAATATAAATTTAACAAATATTTTGGATAAAATAAATAAAATTAATAATAAAATCAAATTTACTTATGAAATTGAAACAAATAACAAAATAAATTTTCTAGATTTAACAATAATAAGAAAAAATGAAAAATTTGAATATATGATATACCGTAAACCAACTTTGATAAACCAAATTATACCAAATAAATCTAATCATCCATATAATCAAAAAATGGCTGCTTTATATAACTTATTATGTAGAATGTATAAAATACCCATGAATGAAGAAAATAAAATAAAAGAAAAAAACATAATTTATCAAATTGCATTAGAAAACGGCTACAAAAAGAAAACTGTTGACAAACTTAATTATAATATTTTTAATAAACAAAATAATAATTTAATTTGCAATAATAATAATAATACAATACGGACTTCATTTTTATTTATAGGCCATGAAATAAAAAATATCACCAAATTATTTAAAAATACAAATATCAAAATTGCATACAAAACTAATAACAAAATAATAAACATAATAAACATAATAAATAACAAAAATAAAACAATTAATATGCATGAAAAAGGAGGTGTTTATAAATTAGAATGCAAAAATTGTAATAAAGCTAATATAGGTCAAACAAAGAAAAAATTAAAAGAAAGATGTAAAGAACATTTAAATGCGTACATTAATCCAGAAATATATAAACCAAATTTCGCAAATCATTGTATTAATAATAAGCACCAATTTCCAAATATAGAAAATATGAGACTTATAAAAGAAATTAATAAGGCATTAAGAATGAATATATATGAAGCATTCGAAATATATAAACACAATAATAATAACAAATTAATAAAAGAACAAATACAAATACATTCTAAATTTGATACTATATTCAATGTCTATAATGTTACAGCAACAAAATAAATTTGGCAATTTGTATAAATTTAGCAACAATTCTATTTCCAAATAAACATATGTTTTAGGCCTATAGCTTACATTATTGTAATTTTCATTCAAAGCTTTGGATATAAAATAATAAATATTCTTGTATTTGAATAACCTGTGTTGTTTTAAATTATTAAACAAGAAAACGTATTTTATATTTATATATATATATATATATATATATATATATATATATATATATATATATATAGATTATATATATATGTATATATATATATATATATATATATATGTACTTATATATATATATATATATATATATATATATATATATATATATATATATATGTATATATGTATATGTATATTGATTTGTATTCTTGTGTAATAATAAAAATATAAGAGGAAATACAAATACAATAATAATTTTTTGAATCATAGAATTCAAAGCTTTTCGTTGGTAAACAGTACAAACATTAGGAATAATAAAGTATTCTTACATACACGTATTAGGTAGATCTAACGGAGTTGCCAAATCTATTACAACATTGTCAAATTTATCATTCTTTCACAAGTATCATAATATCTATATTAGGAAATATGTGGTTATTATAGATACATTGGTTAGCAAAATTTGATTTATTTATGTCTGTTTTTTTAATAAACAATGAAATGCTCTTTATTTCTATATTTGAGTTTTTCTTAGTTTTCATTGTATTTATTAGTTTATTAATACTTGTATTATATAAAATTAACGTTTGGTGCCCTTAAACAACTTTGTGATATTTTTTATTTCATTTCCAATAAATATAAACAATGTCGATATAGTTTTATTATAATTATTTTTGTAAATTAAATTATGATGTTGTTTTTGTTTTAATGTTATAATTGAGTTTATCTACAGTTTTTTTTTATAACCATCCTCTCTTGCTTGGTAAATAATGGGTTTTCTCTCATTTTTTTCATTATTCATAAAGTGTCTATGATTGGTGTGTCATAGTTTTTGTAAAGAATAGTAAACCGAAATTCGTATTTACCCAGCAATATGAAAACTTTCAGATTGAACGATTTTGTTTACAAATTTAGTTGCTTTTGTTAAGGTAACGGATTGTTCTGAATGTCCCTTCACATTACCTTAGGCCTTACAACCTAGACACATAACGCATGGGTTCGTAGTGGCCAATGGGAAATCAATAGTCAGGAAACTTCGCTCGCACCTCGGTCCTTTCTCAGATCTTATCTTACTCTCACAAACTCTTTCAGCTTAACTACGCCGATTCGTTTTACTGGGTCAGATTTTTATTTCTATTTTGAACTTGTGAAAAGCTTTATATAATAAAGTCATAACTGAAGACTTTACTCCAAAGTTTATTAAAGGTTTAAAGACAATGAAGCTGACATGTTCAGAATATGTTAAAGAAAATTGTATACTGATTAGAATTTCGACCACATATTTCTAGACGTAAATAGTCTATATGCTATCTCTAGAAGTTCCTCGTCATTTGAAATTCCCTCAACAGAGTGCGCTGACCAAGGGCTTTACAGAGCCTCTCCCTTTGCGGATGCCTTATTAAATGTGGCGTCCCATTGTCGAATATGTACTGATCTGATGATGTATCCAATATATGTGCTCGTGACTACGAAATAGGAAACGTATTGTGGTCTATTACGTTCAATAATGTCTCCATTTAAATCTAACTAAAATAATTACTATCGACTACTTCGAAAATATCCTTCCAATGGTATGTATTTCGGCTGGTTTAACACATTACGTTTCGGTGGAAATATATACACATTAACTTAATTTCAAACTAATTTGGAGACCAGGTAGTTATGTTTTAACTAAACTCACGCTAGCAATCATTTACACCTATATGACGGGCTCGTCAGAGCTAGACACGGAAATTGCTATCACCTAAACACTATTTCTATTTACACATACTTAGTTACTTTTACTTCGCTAGTTCGACTCTTACTGGAGCGTATTCCTTGTACAAACGATTTGAGTTCCTGGCGGTTAGTTTGATTCTGCTGTCTTCAACATGTTTACCCAGTCGTTTTTACTACAAGTTGCAAATACATGTTTGGTACTAAATTTCGTAAAAATATGTTTATGCTCTATTCTGAATTACAATTAACTATTGTCAAATCATAAACTATTCATATTTATAAGCAATAACCGACCTGGTTTGTTAGTTAAGGTTATAGACACAAGAAGTATATACAACTAAAAATTATAAAAACTTTAATTTCAAACAAACAGATCCGGTTCTTACTTGTGTTAAAATATCATAGGTTATGGTCAATTTTTTTAAATTCAAGTTTTGTTTGTGATAGCATCACTGAAGATGATGACATAATGTTATTGAAACGCGTTTGAGATTAAAGTTTTTATAATCGTGAGTTGTATATATTTCTTGTAGGCCTATTTATTCATATTTACTATCAAAGGTGGTAGCTTCAAAAATATTTTTTAAAAATTCATAGAAACTTTAAAATGTGAATTCTAGAGCTTACATTCTAGAAATAAATCGACATTTGTTTGTTCCATAGATTATGCAAGATAAAACAATAACTTTAAATATTTTGATCTTAATATTACAAGTATTTAATATATAGCTTAAAGTGACTAAATACGGCCTTCACTCGAAAGTAAACTGAAGGTTGTTTAACCTCTGAACCTCTGGTATGCAATAATAAAAGGAAAGCATAAAAACCTCTCATCAGTTTGTGGAAAGAATTTGGGAAGAGGAAGGTTGAGGAACAGTTGTACAGAACGAATTGGGACTGGTGAAAGCTGCATAACCCATGAGAGGAGGGTGTATGCTTGAACGTACCTTTCTCTAAGCTGTCTATCTGGTCGTTGGTGAAGGAGGTCCGATTCCGCTGCAGCTTCCTCTTCAGTCTCAGCCTCGCCTGGTCGTCTTCTCCCGCGCAGGACCCGGGGTTAGAGTTGTCGCCTCCTGACGTGCAGGTCTCGTCCGATGGGATACCGTCCACCTCGCACACTGAAACATGCAACACACAAATTATACACTTTATTTGGAGTTTACTTCGACCTCCAGATCACGTAACGGAATAGTATTTTATTTAGAGATTTGACGCAATTCGATGCCAACAGTAAGAACGTCTAAATAGAGCTGGGGGAATTATTTTCCACTATCCGTATAAGGTAATGGTTGCTTGTACGTCAGATTAATGCTTGGTATAGACTAGGGATGGTCGATCCAGTGACTTTAACGGATCGGTGATTTCAATGACAGCGCAAGGTTCGGATCAGTGACTTTTTAGTACCGGTGTCAAGGGATACTAAGACTGCTCTGTATAAGCCAATAACAGACAGGCATACCACACTGGTGAAATGCAGGATGGTGGAAAAAACGATCTTTAGAGGAAGGACGCATTCCTGGATGTAGAATTTGAAGGATTGGTTTAATAATGCCAACTACTAATAGATTAAAGCACCATTACCAAAAGTTCGAGTGGTTTTGATCACTACCCAACTTCGAAACAATTCTTCTCAACATCTAAATAAGATGAAATTACTAATGAATTTACACTTTCCGGCAAAGGGCTGCACTGTCTCCTCCCTGCTTCTGAATTGCCTTTACACATTCTCAGTAGAATGCCTTGAAGCCCAAAACGTTTCGCCACGGTTATCTTGAACCCTCTCTATATGGGGACCTATATTTCAGGAGAAATGAGAAGAGGTAAATCCATCCTGATTTTGAAGAAGTAAAAACGCGACGGTCCAGTGTTTGAATTGGAGAAGTTTCCAACTTATGAAATGATGTAAAACGACTGCAGTAGCTTGGATTTAGGTTGTCGGAAAGTGAGAGCGCGGAAGGGTGAATATTTGGCAGTTTATTGAATGAGCAGGGGACGGGTACTTTGGTTTCTATTATTGGGACGTAACTTCAAGAATCCAGCGCGGACAATGACGTGTCCGACGGCCATTGTGTAGTCTTGGCTACATCTGGCAGTGCGGGCTTTTGTTGCTTGTTGTTAAGATGTTGTCCGAACATAAGTTCTATTTGTAGATGTGGGCTGTGTGTAACAAATGATAGCTCTAGAGGCCTAGAAATCACGTTCTCGTACTTGCTTAATAGTTTCTGTTCATTATTTCTCATTGTTGTGTGATAGTTGTTTTAGGTTTATTAATTTTAACTTTTGCACGTCACTCAACCAGTTAGGTTATATTAAATATTTTTCTCAATTAAATCATATAAAATACACCTCTTGTCATATTGAATAAACGAAACAAATTTTTAAAAAAATATGGAAAAGATGTAGAACTTTTAAGAAACACGTAGAAACAAAACTAATTACAGTAACAGTAAAGATAAATTAGTGAATGAAAAAAAAACCAGAATCGGAAAATAGGTTGAACCCAAATTTTATAAATCTTATGAGGAAAGAACACAGAATTATCTGAAACTAATATTAAATTACAAATACAACTTACAACAAATACAAATTATAGTTGCAACAAATAATGTCACATAACCTATGCGTTTAAACAGCTGTTCTACCACATAACCTACAACATAAAACCAAAGGTCTTATGAAATCATATGTTATCACTTATTTTAAGTCATATGGGAAGAAATAACTATATTGCATACCTTCCCCCTTTTGTGAAAAGTTTATCTCCCTTATAAAACTAAAATTGATTTATTTTATTTAATTAATATAATAAATAACTATATTGAGATCAAGTGCCTTCCACTACAAGTTATAAACAAATGTATTTTAACTTGACTGGAAAAATAAAACTATATTTATCTTGTTTGAAAATTTGAATAAGTTATATATATATATATATATATATATATATATATATATATATATATATAATATATATATATATATATATATATATACAAGTTTAAATAAATGTAAAAGGAATTAAAAAGAAAACGAAATAGAAAATAGTTTAACCTGAATTTTATGAATCTTAAAGAAAAAATAAATAGCAGAAAGATCTTAAACTAATGTTAAAATAAACAAAAAACAAATAGATAACATATTCGTAGGAACAGAATTAGTAATACAATTATTACCATGAAGTAGCCTACAAAAAAATAACACATTGCAAAAGTTCTATAGGCTACAAACTACACATTAAACTATCAAATTCAATAAATAAATAAATTGGAGTGAACAATTTGTAAAAAAAAGCAGAAAGTACTGCATTATTAAAACCTAAATAGCCTGCCTTGGCTTCTCCAAAAAGGAAATTTAAATATTCACGAACATGGGGTTTAAAATTGTATGGCTTAATTGAAGTTGTTTACCCCTCTACATGTAAGGTAAGTCGAGGAGTGAAGGCCACCCGTTTGTAAAACCTTTATAAAATCGTTATTTTTAACATAAATCATTTGAAAAATATGATTTAGTTGCTTTGTTAATAAAGATTTTAGATGTTAGGCTTTATCGGGTTCGCACTTCAAAAACGTTTTTTAAATCGCATTTTCAAAACAAAAAAAATAATAATGCAAAGTGGCCATCTCTCCTAAGCTTCGAGGAGAGATAGCCACAAAGCATAGGAGAGATGACCACCTGGAGTTAAAAGATAAAGTAAGGCTGAAAAGTAAGGACAAATCATTTTTACAGACATTCTTAAGTTTATTAACGTTAATAACACGTAATACAAGTTAAATTGTTTTAAAAATTACAAAAATATAAGTATAAAAGGTACAGAAATATAATTAGGCTAAAAAATAATCAAACAAAAAAACATATGCGAGAGAAAATATGTTACTTCCAATATTTTTTAGTTTGTTGACATTTCCTCCAAGATTATTTCGATAAACACATACTCAGGCACAACGTCCGCGATGAAGGGAAAAATACTATTTCAGGAAAACCAAATACCATTTTCAGCAATAGCTAATTTGCCCCGTGCATCACTTAGCAGCTGTCCTAACTGTAACCTTGAAACTCTGGCCAACTTTCAGTTTTTGCCACCTATTCACGACTTTATAAGCATTTGAGAGATTTGAAAAACGCTCTGTCTAGAGGTTGTAGGTAGTTCGTGGTATGACTAGGTATAGAAAGGAACACTATGCCATTTCCCTTGGCAAATTCTAAAATTTTCACTGAATTCCAATGTGAAACATTACCATCTAGAATCATAAGTATTTAACCTTTAGTGGTTCTTGGCAACCAAATATAAAAAATTTCTGCATTGACTTAGGTTGATTTCTACGATATGAAAATTTTTGATTCGGGTGGCATTCCATCTTCCCATTTTTGTTTCTTATTGACACATTTCATGATAGCCACGAGAGGAATAAAAACTTCCTCGGCGTTGCAACAGGAGATAACAGTCACCATTTCCCCGATGACGATGCTGAGGCCAGCTTTTTGTGCAATAACTTCCTCTGATCGACAAATAGGTTGTAAGCCCGCTCGTAGGTTAAGTAAATTTAAATAAATGTTGAAGATATGCACCCGCTCGAAGCTTAAACCGACAAATGCGAGAGAACTGCAGAAGTCCGGGTATGGCCATCTCTCCTTTTTGTTGAGGAGAGTTGGCACCTTAGCAGTTTCCGCCAACGTAAACGTATGGAAATTATTTGAGGTTATGAGTATTCTTTAAGTTATGGCGGCACACCAGATATTGCCACGAAATTCGAAAATACAGTAGGCCTACATACTCGACAATGTTGAGCCCCACATACCGTAATCCAGATTATAATTTCAAAGGCCCGAGTAAACTTTTTTCTTCACTACAACCGGAACTATTAACGAAAATTTTACAAAAACCTTTACGGGACGTTACTACCGTACGCTGTAAACCCTGACTAGGTTACAGCGATGTTCGGATTTATGCCTTGTGGCCATCTCTCCCCTATGACCATCTCTCCTCGACTTCCCCTATTAGGAAAGGTACAATATTAACCTAACCTATTCTATGTTACCTTTCACCGTGCTTGTCACCTGCGTATCGATGTTATTATGATGACCCTTTATTCTTTCTAGCCGACTGACCCCAGTACAGACCCCTATTGTCTGTCTCTGTATTAAGTTCCGAGTTTATGTGGTATGTGTGCAGTATATCGAGCTTAACATTGAGCTACACTTGTGCTAAGAGCATTATTAGCAGATCGGAACTGCTAGTATCGGATGTTTCTTTGCACTTTTGTATATATTCTGTTGCAGGCCTATGTCTTCGAGATGAGAATGCCAGGTACAAATTTTAAATAACCGTCAGCAAAGAGATGGTTGTGTGTTTGTCCGCGTGAAGTGCTTGAATCTACAACTTGATCAATGGTCAGTTCTTTCTTTCCAGGCTATCCCATGGCCTAAACGTTTAGTTCACTCATTTTGTCAACCTGAAGTTAATTTAAGCGTTAAAACGGCATTGACTTTTCAAAATATTGCCTTTTGAGTATAATCACTTTAAACCCCAACTCCTCCCAAAAATATTAATACGCAGCCCCTTCACAAGAACAGAATTCTGTGTTTCGACACGTACGGATGCCATCTTCTGGGTATAGTCAATAAAAAACACTAAAACGTCTAACCATAGATACATGTGTTATTCGAAAAAAGTATAAAAAATACATTCTAAATATAGGTCTACTCTTATTTACTTCTGTTAGGAATATTTGTAGGAATATATATTTGAGTACATTTTCCTCCCTTTCCTACAAATACAATATTTCCTTTGCTGACGAGTTTCGGAATGACTCCATTTTCAAAACTTAAATAGTACTCCTAAGTTTATTTAAGTACTGAGTGCTATTTAAGTATTGAAAATTGAAACTTTCCAAAACGTGTCAGCAAAGGAAAATATTGTAATGTTAGGAAAGGCATAAAAATGTTCTAAAACATGTATGAACAATTATATTAACTCTTGTTAATCTATAATTAGATTTTACCCTAATTGTATTAATTTGTATTATTTTTATAATTTATTAGACGTATTTGGATGTTTCGGTGAGGCGTTTCAAATATGGCCTTAGAGTTTCTGGTTTTTTACGACTGGTTGAAGATGGCATTAATATTTGTCCAAACATATAACTGTTAGCAGTGGTGAATAGTATAATTTATTTCCGCTCTATTTTAGAATGTTGGGCTTCTTTGCGTCTCGCTAAGCAGAAGATAAAACAGCGCACCCGCATCACGTCACATCCTGTAGCTGACGGCAACAATACGTCGTGTTTACGACCCGATCTGCAGGTACGGCACGGCGCGATGTCAAGCAATATTTTTAGAATGGAGCGTTAAAATATTAACATTTGTGTAGTGTTATCGGTAAGGTCTTCCATTACGGCAACGTTAAGGAGTGGCGGGGTAGATAAAGAGGGGTGGGGTGTGGGGGGTACGTTCCGGGAGCGTTCAGCCAGAAACCTCGCGATAAGAGGGGTGACGCTAGAGAGAGAGAGAGAGAGAGTGTGAGTGAGAGCAGTGGGAAAAACTGAGCAGTCAAACATAAGCAGAAGATGCCGTGACTAAACAATTAAAGACTGTGACAAAACAAAATTTCTAAATATGTTTGGAGAATTGGATTAAAAGTATATCATGAATTAAGTATAAATTGTAGTTCGTCTTTCTTAAACTATTAACATACTTTGAAAACATTCTTATATTCCTGTGCGTGTAGTATACGCTTATATTCCTGTGCGTAGTAAGTCACTGGATGGGAATATAAGAGGAATATACGCAAGGCTTTAGATAAATTGTCTACTTCGAGCTGAACTGTAGCAAAAACTTGCAAATGCTTGAAAATAATAAGTAGGCCTATGGAGCATTGCGAAATTAGAAGCATTAGTGCTTAGATCACAAGAGCATTTTGTTAATAAACAGAGTATTTTTAGTTAAAACAGTCCAATTAGACTATAGGCTATATATAACTGTGCGGTTCATGACGTTTGTAGGACAAAGCGGATGCCTATACAAAATGGATAGCTAAAAATGAACATCACAGCCCAAAACCAGAGAAAAAAGTATAAAAGTTTTCAAAAACATGTCCTAAAGCTATATTGATAATTATTATTGATGTTATTGCCACGGAAGGGTAATTGTATACACCCATATTGAAATATACCTATATAGTATCCAGTTAGGATGGATTTGGTTATAATTTTATACATATAACTAAACAGTAGTAGGCCTACACATGTTAGGTTAGAATAGAGATCATGTGACATCACCTGGCAAAAAATATTACTCCGTGTAAGTAGGCGTTTAGATAATGTATAAACTTACAAACAAATCTATCGTAACTGGATACTTTATCGGTAGGCCTATATTTAAATACATGTACGAGTATAAGTAGTACGGCGCACCATTGATACGTTAACGCAGTAGCCTACTTCTTATTACTCCACAATAAATTTTTTACCCAACTTTAATTTGATAAAATTTTTTTATTTTCGTGAGCGGGAGTTTTCATTATTTTTTCGTATTCCTGATGACTTTGTACGGCGCACTATTGATACGCGGACGTAGTACTCTTACTACTCTGTACTGTATTTTTTTACCAAACTTTAACTTGTTAAAAAAATAACCTTTCGTGTAAACAAAAACCTCATATCTTATGGATATGGTTATAGAACATGTTTTTGAACCATTTTATAATTTTATCTCAGGTGGTGCCCATTGTGCTTTTTAACCAACGGATGCAGTTAAAATAGCGAAATTAGGTCATATTCAATGTAGCTAGTATTAGTGAAAGTATAGTCACTAATATTTTAACACTAATAGTCACTTGTATGTTTAATATGAAACAGAAAATTTATTTTTGGAGCACCTACCTTTGAACCCGGTTGAGAGTAGATCTACATTAGGTAAGTACCCTGGCACGCTGTGCCATGTATTTACCTTATTCACAGTTCCAGGGATAGATACTTTCCTTAGTTCTACAATCTACCCTTTCTTATCCTTATTTTTACATTGGGTGAAAGGGATGGCAAACGCTATGATGGCAATAGAGAGTAGGTATATTTCAATGAGCTGCGCGGTGCCATTTATATTTCCCAGTAGCAGGTAGAAGATTTTATCCTATCTTCGGTTTTACCATCACCTTTCCTCACCCTTATTTTTACAACTAGGTGAAAAGTTAAACACCTTTTTTACCTCTACAGAAATATCATATCTTTGAAGCACGTAACCCTGCATTCGTTATGCCTTGTCCCCCCTATATGCTCTACCAGAGGGCTATATGTCCCTACCCTAACCTAGCTGTTTTCACTATCCTCTCTTATTGTTTCAAAACATTAATAAGTCCTTCTGGCTCGTCGCCTTAAATCTCCAAGAAAATTGATATATCAAAAGCCTGTTACCGAAAATCCGTTTATAATTAGGAAAAGTTATAGTTTAAGTGCCTCTATAAGTATTATTTGCCTTTAGCAATAGCACACTGTAGCACAAAATACTCCACTATTGAATGGGAATAGTTTACGCTCGAGAAGGCAGCGAACAAAGTACGCAAAGAAACATTGAATCAGGCATGTGCCGTGCGCAAGCAGTCAAGGCAAGATTACATTACACTGAGAGAAGTCATTGTTAATATAACAATCATTGGCTGAACAAATAGTACAGTTCGTGTGTCGAAACTGTAGAACAAAATGGCGGCCAACAATGTGGCCAGATCGTTTCCGCTACTTGAGTAGCCAATGAGCGCCAGTTTCGACCGAGTACACGTTGGAGCACGGTCTCTACAATTTGCATTCATTGTAACCGCATCTGGCTACGTGTTTTTGGACGTTTAACGGCTATTGAAGTTTGTTAGAAGAGCGTAGAGTCGTTGTTACGCTATGGCGATACAGAACGTACCCTGATTAAGAGGGAGTACAAAGAGGAAAAGTTACCAAGCCTCAGGAAGGCCCTTAGCGCCTCAGACAACATAGGTAACCATACAGGTCCTCTAATGATCACTCTTACGTCTACTATTTTAAATACGCACATTTTTAAATTTACCAGCAAATGTTCACTATTTGCTTCTTCGGAAAATTAAATGTTACACAAGCTGACGACGGTAAAAATTAAAACAGTTTCCTCTAAATCTCACTACACATTAGTTTATTAAAACAAACACACTAGTTTATTTAAACAAACGCACTACGTACCCAAGCATTGATGAAGGCGACATCGACATCGAAACTAGTCTTTTTTAATAAACTAATGTGTAGTGAGATTTAGAGTAAACGGTTTTAATTTTTACCATTGTGAATTGTTCTCACTAGGTAAGCTCGAATTAATTTAATAATCTAATAAAACGAGTGCATCAAATTTGTAGATAATTTAAATACATTACAAATTAAGGATGCACTCAATAAACATTAGATTTTGAACCTGAAGAGTGAGGTACTTGTGTTGGGAATCAGGTGAAAGTGGACAGGGTGAAACTGCGCAAGTGGTCAAGAAATTAGTAAGTAATTGATTTGTGGGCGTAGTTGCGTAGGTAGATTCTAAGTCAGTTATACATGGTAGAACGCACCTTTTAGCGTAGGTGTACTAGCCGTCGCCTAGTCATCTCTGAGGAAGAGAGTATTAGATTGTAAATGGAAAGGTCTGCAAGGATTTTTGTCACACATTAGTAACAGGTTTACTAATAGCTGACAGTTAAAGCTATTTTTAATGACGAGAAGGAATTTGATCATAAGTTGTAGGCCTATATGTTACACTTTTGTTTGAGAAGGTATGTATACGTGAAGTATAAGAAATACTTTGGAAATTGCCTAAAATTGCAAAAACTCTCTATTAGTTATTAGATCCACCTAAAACCCACCTAACCTTACCTAAATTTACAATCTATATATACAATTAATTGTAATCTAAAATACAAGATGATTTATGTTTTCAAGTTAATCATCGACCTAATGATTACTTTTGCAAGGTTATTTTTGGTTATTGTTTTGAAAGAACAAATTTTGTACAAAACGATTAGTAGGCTGATATAAGAACCCTCACTCAGCCCCCCGCGCATTTCGGCCAGTTAGGGTGGTCCTTGAGTTCTGAGAACGACCTTGCGCAGTTCGACCGCACCGGGTTAAAGTATTGTAAGAAACAACACGGCCTTGAAACTAAGATTCAAATTTATATTTTCCCAAAATTCGAGAAATAATGAATACGTGAGATTTAAGAGCGTGATACTTTAATACAGCAAGTCTCTCATGGATTTAAGCACTTGCTAGTCTTTAGGGATTTTCGGAGGTTTACTTCTCAATTTCGCGGCCATCGCCAATAAAAGCTACCCACATTCACTTCTTGGACATTGTAAATGCATAATAAACTCTCAGTTATTCGTTTACTCGTTGTTATAGGTCTTTTTCAATTCCTTCTGTTAGTTTACACTCTCTTTATATATATATATATATATATATATATATATATATATATATATAGCCTACATTTTTATAAACTTGCAGCTGACGATACTTGATGTTAATACAGTTGTTCAAATAACTTTTTTATTTTAATGTGGGAGAAAAACATTTCAGAAAAGGTATGCAATCTTGTTATTTCGTCCCATGGCTTAAAATAAGTGACAACACGTGATTTCATAAAATAGCTTATTTTATATTTTCAAATTCCGTTCTAACTTAATAAACTAACTATATTAATAAACGACGGTTGATATATAAGTAAGAAAAATTTACATTTAAAATAACGGTGACGTTTTGACAGCTAGTTTTCCATCTTCATTAGACGTAACGTACGTAAATGAAAACATTATATTAAAATTGCCAAATTAATACAAAAACAATTTGTCTAAAATAATTAAACTTTAAATAAATGGCAACTTAGTAGTTTTTTTTTAAAGTATCACATAATTACACTTATAACCTACAAAGTGTGTTGTATCTATAAAATTTAAAATACAGTTGAAAATTACAATAACTGACAATAGTTCAAGATTAATAATAACAATTAAAATAATATCAACCGATCTGTTACTCTGTACATTGTATAATATGTTCAATCATAATTAAAAGCAAAATTAAAACCATACATCTCATATAATAATATATATTTAAAAACAACTACATTTCACGAGAATGCGTAAATAATACATAGTCTTTATAATAAGGTAAAATTACAAGACGAAAAGTCAAAATATTGGTGACTAGAAAAAATTAAATATTTGCCGAACTTATAGCTCAAGTAAATCGATTAAAAACGTTGTCGACCGCACCAAGAAGCCTTCGTCAGTGTCTTCGTTGAAACAAATTTCTCTGCGGAAACGTTTAGTTTCAGTAACTTTATTTATCAATTTATTTAAACTTTAAATTTAGCAAACAAATTCAAACAAAAGTTTGCAGTTTGCCATGGGCAGCAAAATTCTCCAATTTCAATTGCCATTTTATTAGACCTTAAAACGAATATGGAATTTATTAGAAAACTGGTCAGTGTAAAATGTATTGGAGTAATCAACATTTTGCAATACTTCTAAGGGTTTATCCCCATAAACCTTCACGGCGGAGATTGGGAAGAGGTTTATTGGTGAATTTCCAGAGCACTTAAGACTATGGATGTTTACGACGGTTCAGTCACATGTCATCACCTTCGAATAAGTGGTAGCACGGAAAATGCGTTTCTGAAAAATGCGGACATGAGGAAACAATAGGAATTGACGAGATGAATTAGATAAGTGGTGAATTAGATAAGACAGAAAAGCGTACAAACCAGACTCCAGATCATCTACCCCTAACATTTTTCCACTGTCAAAAAAGGGGTTTCCACTTTACCATTGGTCACCTTGCCTTTGACTGTCGTGGTGATAAGTTCGATTTAATCTCCACTTCAATGAGTTTTTGTGTTTAGTGGACGGATGTCTACTACGAAGGGGAAACTGATGCGTGATGCTGCATTATCTTGGCTATGCTTATCGAAATCATAGAGAATACGCAAAGGGCATAGCGTCAGGGTTATGTCAAAAGCAAATTCATAGTTAATAGTTAAAGTTTTAAAGGATCTCCAGCCCCGAGAAACTGACCGACATCTATGTTTAGCTCAGAGGTGGAATCATTTATCTAACTTAATATTTTTAAAAGATCCGTGTGCGCCTAAAAGTTGTACGCATTTTTCACCTGTCAAATGTTCTGACATCATAGCTTATCCTCACCATCTGTCAAAACCTGATCCTGCACTCATCTTTCGCAAGATTCCTGGTGTAGGCCAACTCATATTTCGTCGTACGCATATTTCGTGTATTCGAGGAAGTCAGCGTCTTAAAACTTCACGAATGTGCCTAAAAATAAATGAGCGACTTAACAAATGAGCGAGGGGAGGGTAGTGCCTTGTTAGATTAACGGACGCACATGGATCCCGGCATGATTAATATGCATGACTGCAAGTTTGTATGTGGGCAGCCAAGCGTACTACTGTCACTTACACAAACTACCTTCAGCTGATTCCATTAGCACATTAGCACACTATTTATAGAGAACCATCTGTGAAATCACCCTTTTATGGAAATGCGAGCTCGCTTTTTATGACAGCATACTTTTGACCTTTATGTGTTTTCACGTCTTGTATGGGCAATATGCTTATTATAGGAGATTACACCGGAATTGTGTTTGCGGTTTTTCAGTTCCTTCTATTAGTTCAAGCTCTGTTTTTATATAGGCTATCTTGTTCTAAATTTCAATCGTTAATAAAATACATTTTATTCTTTCATTCAAGTTCAAATACATTTTTTAAACTTTTAGTGGATAACACTTGATGTTAATACAGTTTTTCAAATATTTATTTATTAATTAAATTAAAAACCAGTTGATGTCTTTAGGTTGAATTCGATCTGAATGACTACAAGTTTGAAATGCAGCTGATTTTATGTTATAGGTTATGTGGTGGAACAGCTGTTATAACGCATAGGTTATGTTACTTTATTTATAATAATTGCTAATAATTTAATCAGTTTAACCGTTAAATTAAACTGTTAATCAGTTTTTTCAAATAATAATCTATGAATTAAATTTATAATGAATTAATTTTATTTTTATATGGGAGAAAACCTTTCACAAATGGGCAAGGTATGCAATATTGTTATTTCGTCCTATTTGGCTTAAAATAACATATGATTTCATGAAACAGCTGATTTTATGTTATAGGTTTTGTGGTAGAACAGCTATTTTAATGCATAGGCTATGTTTCTTTATCTGTATTAACTATAATTATTAAACAAAAACTATATAAAATAAAATGTTTCTTTGTTGACCTAAGTAGGAATTGACTTTAAAACAACATTATGTTGATATTATTTTACAAGTTACAAAGACTTATTTGGTAATAAGTTTTTCAAACACCTTTTACTTTACAAATAATTTCCAACTATTTATTTCCAGGGTTCATATTACATCTGATTTGTAAAAATATATCGCCACAGTCCTGGAACACAGTATCACGCAAGTATGGCAGCTCTAATGTGGCACTTCTAAGCCGTCTTAATGGTAAGTTATAAAAAGAGTCATTGTTAATATTATTAATAATTTGTTCCTAACTGTAATAATAAGTAAGTAGTGTTGAAAGATTACGGTTGTCTCCCATTTGCTTTTATGATCAGTCTCTTGTATCGGGTCCGCACTCACTTGTCGATTTACTCGATTTTAAGACATTATTATTTCAAAGGTAGATAAGCTTAGAGGATTAAATATTGACATAGATAAACAAGAAATATTTAAAGAATAAAGAGACATAAGCTAATAAAGATTTTCCGCCCGAACACATAAGAAAACATTACAATGGAGGTTTTCGAAAGTGTATGAATAAAGTAGGCAATTGTAATATTGGAGGCTTCTATCGATCCTTATAAGTCTAGAAATATTACTTTATATTGTCTAGCTATGCCGACATTTAATTAATTTAATTTGTATTTGTATTTGAGTTGAATTTAACTTACTGAAATTAAATCCCAATAATTATATCAAACTATAGTTTATAAACCTGCCATCAAGGAAGTTTCCAAGGCCAGTGGGGCAGTGGTCTGACGGAATTTCTAAATGAAAATAGACCTTTCTGAAAACCATGGACCCTAAGTATGTCCATGTCAAATTTCAGGTATTTATTTCCCGTTCCCAAATGATCCATAGGGGAGAACATTATATCGAGTGACGCAGAAAGTCGTCAGGGATACGAACAAAATAATGAAAACTCTCGCTCAGGGAAATAAACACAATTTTTATCAAATTAAAGTTGGATAAAAAATTCATTTTGGAGTAATAAGAAGTACTACGCCGCGTATCAACGGCATGCCATACTACGTATACACCTATTTAGAAACAGGCCTACCTATAAAGTCTCCAGTTACGGTAGATTTGGTTGTAAATTTATATAACACTATTTACCTATATTAAAATATACCTGTAAAGTGTCCAGTCAGGATATTTGGTTGTAATTTTACACAACATTACCTAATTAGACGTCCACTTCCGCGGAGTAATACTTCGTCACGTGATCTCTATTCTAGCCTTACGTGTACATTTGGTTAAACGTATAAAATTACAACCAAATCTATCCTAACTGGATATTTCATAGGTATAAAAAATTTACCTTCGTGGCAATAACAAACAGTAGGCTAGTTGTCTATATAGCTTCAGGACATGTTTTTGATTCATTTTATATGCATTGTATTGGGGGTGGGCAATGTGTATTTTTACTAACACTATTAGCACCACGTTGGGGGGGGGGAGGAATTATATTTTTCCAAAATTGTAAACTTTTGGGGCGTCAGCGAGAGTTTTCATAGTATTTTTTCGTATCTCTGATGACTTTCTTCGTTGCCCGGTATAATTTTATCGCTCAAATCGAATTCGTGGGAACTGAAAATAAATAACACATTTCATCTCAATGGTTCCAGTATTTTTTACGTGATTGAATAATACACACACAGACAGAGACCATTAGATTTTTATATAATAGTATAGATTAGTTCCCAATAAATATATCAAACTAAAACTTACTGATTATTGCCTTGAAAATCAAGGGAAGGAAAACAATGTAACACAACATTCGTAAAGTAACTTATAACTAACATCGCAAGATGAATATCAAACCAACACAATTACTATCAGCTGTTTATATGTGCTTAAAAGTGATTGTTAGACTACAGGTAATTATCAACTGATTAAGTCAAGTTAAGTATTAAGTGGAGTATAGAAAATTGAGTGTTGAGAGGGTTTTCAAGGCCCGTGGGATGGTACCCTGACGAAATTTCTAAATAAAAATAGGCCTATGTGTCAACCAGGGATCCTAAGAATGTCTATGTAAAATTTCAGCTCAATGGGTAAAGTAATTTGAACGTGATTGAGTAACACACACACACACACACACACACACACACACACACACACACACACACACACACACACACACACACACACACACACACACACACACACACACACACAAACACACACACACACACACACACACACGCACACACACACACACACACACACTATTCGGTTTTTATATATTAGTATAGATAATGTGGCCAGTCTAGTTGTATTTTAATAAGCTGTCTATATTGTAAGTTTATTTTAATAGGCTGTCTAGATTGTAAGTCTATTGTAATAGGCAAACTAGATTGTAAGTCTATTGTAGTAATCTGTCTAGATTGCAATGAGATGTCTAGTTTGTAAGTTTATTGTAAAATGCTGTCTAGATTGTACTTTTATTGTTGATTATTAGTTGATTTAATTATGGTCATAAAAATGTAGGCTATATAAGGGTTTAATGTTGGTAACTCTAGGCTTTGCATGTGTTATTAGGATTATTGCCAGTAGTAGCCTATTTAATTCTACAACGCGGCTTTTACAATAGTGTAAAGTTCAATAACCTGCATAGATCAAAACGTTGCAGGATTACCCAAATGCAATAGAGTCGTCTGTGTTGGACAGATATTATAATAATTATAGTTTTGTACAATTAGTTGTGAACTAATTATTAATTAATATAGTCCAAGTCGTACATTTATTATGTAGGAATCATGCCTGCAACCGAAATGTAAAGAAAGGATCTGTCCACGGACAATTGGTGAGGACGAGAGATTCTGTAACCAACCATTTGGCTTCTTGTTCCTCTTTTATGGATGCTTCAGATTTTTGTAACAAATGTGAAATAAACCCAGGAAAATGAAACCAAAGTTTGTAATATAATCTAATTACAAAAGGGTTGACGTTTCTTACAAGCTCCATGATCGAGTACATCTTGTACGTTCGTTCCTCTCACAAGACCCTGGGTATTCATCTTACAATAAACAATGTATATAACAAAGTGTGAAAGCGTGCAATGTGTAATGGAGTAAACATCGTGACCCCCAAAATGGCGGCCGGCTAATAACTTGTCAGCTGTGTTCCCTAACCTAACCTTCGAGCACATTATTTACACCCAAATGATTCTATTTCAATATCGCAACAAAAGGCAAGCTAACATACAGTCCTTTCCCTGTTTTTTCTCCCTTACACGGCGCACTGTTGCCAGATTACCCCATTCAACCCCCACTTCAGAAAATTTCGTTACCTAACTTTTATCCGACACGTACTTGCCAGGATGATTTATTAGGCTTCTTCTTTTATTTATTTACGTTTGTAACAATGTAGCTGCAGCCTTTGCAGGGTTATTAACATCTGCCCTCGTCGTTAATGTGACAAGTTTAGCCCTTGGCTTTATATTTCTATTGTGCACGTTAAATCATTAATTAGGAAGCGTTTAGCTAAGTCTCAAACCAGTCGCTGATCTCATGAAAACTGAATCTTACACAAAATGTAACTTTCGGGCTTGTAGCAACTCTCATTAGCCTCTGTCATAACTCCCGCGTTCTCCTGTTCATTCCTGCCTAACTTCTCAATTTTCCCGTTTATCCCTGTAAACCTTTTAAGTTCCCTATTCGATCTTGTCCAACCTCCTTCCCCAAACTTGGGTGTTCTGATGAACCCTGTCCAACCTCCTTGCCCAACTTTTCATGTTCTCCCGTTAATCACCACCCAACCGTTCAAATCCTCTGACCATCCCTGTACAACCTCCTTGACCAATGTTGCCTGTTTTCACGTTTACCGTTGCCTAACCGTTCAAATCTGTTCATCCCTGTTCAACCTCTTTGGACAACGTTGCGTGTTTTCGCGTTTACCGTCGCCCACCGTTCAAATCTTCCGTACATCCCTGTCCAACCTACATGCCCAACTTTGCGTGTTCTCCCGTTCGTCGTTGCCCAATCGTTCAAATCCTCCGTTCATTCAATCTCCTTTCCCAATCTTGCGTGTTCTTCTGTAAGTAGTTCAAACTTTCCCAACTAGAATCCGTTGGTAACTTTAATAATTTTCAATCTCCTTAAACTTTTCATAACACTCACTGTTAGGTTCCCTTCTACAACTCGAAAATTTAGAAAAAAACCTCAATATACCGAATTTACTCTGTTTAGACTGATATGTACCTCGAGGATTTGTGTTTACAGGCCTCTGTATAATACGATTAACCTCTAGAACTCGCAACTAAAGACGATCGCTCCTCAATCAGCCGAGGCAGTATCGCTGTGCCTGGTGTAGGCCTAAGTCTATAAGGCTCGTAACATTTAGTTTCTCCTTTTTTTTGTTTACTACGCCTAAATTACTATTCAGTACATTTTAAATTAATATAATTACAAAAAGGTTCAATATATTTTACACAGATTTTCAGTACTGTATGTAATCTACACAGTCTTACATTTAACAAATAGAGTATTGTGTAATCGCAAAGGGGAGTTTTATATGTAGGCCCTACTTTATTTCAGAATATCATCTAGTTAAACCAATGATTAGTACAGTCTGTGTCAAAATCGAAATATTACATAGCTCGCATTTATTGTCACAGAATCGGATTCCGTTTAAACGAAGTTATAGGCCTACTGTACTAATGTACGTTCATATAGGTCTACTTGGACTTGTTGGACCTGTAGTAGCATTTACTTTTTGTTTAATGAGGAAGATTGGAATGAGGTTGTGCTGTTTCGGAAGATGTGTCTCATTGTCAACTAATTTATACAACTTCAGAAACGATCGTCCTCATTAAACAAAAAAGTAAGTGCTACTACTACATGTAAGTGTCACATATACCGTTTAAGTGTAAACTAATAGCTCACGTCGAAGAGGGAACCAAATAGGATTAAAAGTTAATATAAGTCAAATAGTTGTGTTTCACAACTCGTAACAGTTTTAGCGGGAGCTACTCGCATCGCGTAGTTGGTTTACTTGAAAGGTTTTATCTAGACAGGCAAATATCGGCTCTGTTGCATCTTCAGTAAGGAAGGGTCGAGCAAAGTTAATAACGCCAGAGGAACTTTGCATTGGTTTATCGGACGGAGAATCTTTTAATAACAGAGTCAAGAGAAAGAACAAGAGAGAGAGAGAAAGAGAGGCGGGGGGAATGAGATTGAAATACTTTGTGCATCATGGCTTCCCTAGATTACAAAATGGGTGGAGTTTCAAAAGCGATATTAAATTTGCGGAATTTTGCGGGCAGAGAGGCCTGCCGGCGAACGCACTAGTGGCGAACTACTGGAGTCAAAGGATTTATTAAAAAAAACGTATCCCTCATCGCGCTCACAACCGATACCTGGCCGCTATTGGTCGGAATGCGGAGCTCGCATCGTTAGCCAATCAGTGTCATCCTTGGCCGCGTTGTTCGATACATATAACTAGGCCTACCGACAGTGTAGGGTCACGGAAGTAAGCAGCTGGTTGTCTGTTGACTATACAGGTACAAATCAACATTAAGCCTACACAAACGGCAATGAAACAATTGGAAATGCTTTTAACGACTAGCACGACAGACTTAATTTCCTAATATTTTTATCATTATCAAACTACGTTTAGACATATATATATATATATATATATATATATATATATATATATATATATATATATATATATATATATATATATATATATATATATAATAATTAAATAAGCCTATATTGTAAGTGATGAAGGTTTTAGTGTCCTTCGATCCAAACTAGTTGAAACTCTACTTTGTAGGCCCTAAAGTATTTGTGACTACAAACGAAAATATATCCATTATTGGGGTATATATTTTTCTTATCTTTATCTCTTTCAGCTGTGCTTACCTTTATTTATCCCCTTAGAGCACGGTTATATTCATTAACATAATGTTTGAGGTACGAGTACATAATTAGGGTTATTAAAGAAAATGAAATTGTTCATAGTTGTTCAGTGACCTGGTTCACAATCAATAGTTTCTCATCCTATTCATCATTTCTTCATCCCTGTGGTGGAAAGAAGTAACTGAATGTTCTCTCTGCTAATCCAGTACAAGTAGAGTAAAACTACAATAGTAGGCCTATAGCCGCACTGCCCACGCGACCCATGATTGTTCCGTTTCCCAGAATCAATAGCTTTTCTTGTATTTACTTACTTCCACACATCTTTCAATACCTCTGTGAAGGAAACACTTAATGGTTTCACGTCTCTGTCTTAACACAGTAAGATGTAGACCTTCTTATAGAGGACGACTCTGGCCACGTGAGTCAAGATTGTTTTGTCTCCTAGTATCAAAGTGCGAAAGGAGAATTACGACAGTGCCTTAGTCATACAATATAAACTGTATTTTGTTTTAATTCTTTTATTGCCTATATTAGCTTATCACTTGGAAAACCTTCCAAAGATGGAAACACTGATTCTTTTGTCAGTGGCGTGTAAATGGGACAGTTATGTATGAACTTAGGGTTCTATGAAATTATATAAAAGTGAATTCAAGTAATTTTCCTAACTAATTAAATCCAGACGTGCATCAAAGGGATGGTTCATATTGTACCAACTAAAGATGTTAATGGTATGCACTTTAAATATTTATTTTTATTCTGACACCGATACTTTGTTATTTACTTTCACCGTAAAACTCTAAAAAGGCTGAATCAGTCATTATTAAATAGATCAGTGGGGTATTTTCTTTAGACTGTCGGCATCTGTAAGTGTGAAATGCTGCATCTGTAACATACTCCAGCTATAACATAGTGTAATTGTGACGTTCGCTGAGACATATTGTAACTGTGGCATCTGCATCTGTGACATCTGAAACTGTGACATACTCCAACTATGACATAGTCTGATTGTTACATTCTGTGGGACATATTGTAACTGTGGCATCTGTATCTCTGACATCTGTAACTGAGACATACTCTTCCTGTGTCATCTGTAACTGTGACATCTGGAACTGTGACATACTTCAATTTTAACATTGTGTAATTGTGACATTCTCTGATACATATTGTTGATGCTAAAGTATAACTGTGGCATCTGCAACTTTGACATAGACCCCTACTCTGGGACATATTGTAACTGTGATAATGTGCAAACGTGACATAGCCTACTCTTCCTATAGCATCCGTATCTGAGACATACTTTGAATCTGTAACTATGACACAGTCTTGGATATATTGTAACCGTGACATACTCCAACTGTGACATCTGTGACGGTAAATGCTATAAAACTAAAAACTGGTGAATAATGAGAAAAATAAATACAAAAATACAATATAATCTAATAATTAAACCTACAAATGAATGGTAAAATGTTTCCTTTTTAATCTACTACCTAGTGACAACCGGGTGTGTGTCTTTTGCAATGGTTCTTCTAGAGAATATCGACTCAGCTCACAAGAGCCAAATTTCTCTCGAACATTTTTAACCACGAGCCCTGCATCTAGCCCCGAACTTCTCTCTCTTTACTCAGTTTGAAACCGATAGAGAGGAGGCTACTTTAGTCATCCCACCCTGCACCTTCTTATTCCTTTCCCGGAACACTACGTTCTGGCGTTTCCTCCTTTTCCCGGTATTCTTCCCTTAGTCCCACCTGATTCTATCTACCCCTTAGTTTAAAAAGAAGAGTCAGTTTTGTAGAAGTAAAATAGGATGTAGGCTATTTTGAATGTAAGACTAAAACAATTCTGGTAAACAATAATATGTAAGCCAAAGCCTTTTGCACGACTTCAGAAGTATTCTTTTGATTTTTTGTTGGAATTAACTAAACCCAAAAAGCACGCCTACCTTGTTCCATCTATTTCCCACCTATTTCCATCACCCGGGAATCTTTAGGAGATGTAACGGGTAGATATTCCTTATGATTACTTTCGGTATGGACTCTGCAACCTGGTTTCTGTTCTACATCCTCTACAAGGATTATGCCCTTGTCTTAATCCTGTCTATATGCACAACCATTGGCTTCGTATGATAGTCATACCAAATACTACCTATTTACTTACAAGCTACACAAAAGGTCCTATAGTAATTTTCCTATGACGTCATCAAAGTACCTATGGAAGTTAGTATAACGATTAAATATTCTAATTGACCTGATTTCACACAAGGCTTAAACTGCTCATGCGTGGGTTAAGTGCTTGAATGTGCCCTTAAAACTATGTGTTATTAGCCCTTTGTTGTGAGTGTTGCATAATATAATTATGGAAGGAGTTGTTTAATGCAACACCACAGAAACGGGTTGTGGAAGTAACGTAATACTTCGAGGAACCGGTTGCAAGCCCCGCCTTTAGTGATGGCCGCTAGTAACACTGCATTACCGTAGCTAATTATTGTGTTTTCTTTCGCTTTACATCTGGCTTGTGTAACTTAATTACGTGAACAATAAACTCCCTCTGACTTACTCAAGTGGTTCAACAAACTCAATATTGGAGCCTGTTATTGCTAAATCAATTCGCGAAAAATATTCTGTATTGATCGAGCTGTGGTATCGCGAGATCAAGATACGAGAAGGCCATAGCTGTGTAGCTGGAGTTGTGGTACTGGAGGCAGCGTCAGTACATGGAGAGAATGATTGTCCAAATCGTAGAATGTCAATGCTTAAACTTTAAAACTGATTCTTTTTGTGCATCTAGGTTAAATCCAATTCTATGACAGTTCTGGAAGAATTTATACAACATTATAGACCTAATGGATTATTCTCCTAATCTCTTACCAGATGTGACAAAATATTCTGCCAGAAGTACTCTAGTTCATTTTATATAAATACCTCCGTACCTTATAAGTAGTCTAGATTGATTTAGAATCAGCCAGTCGTGACCTGATGGCTCTACGTTCAGATTCTGGAAAGAATTAATTCTCTTAGAGTCCGTCGTCATCATACAGGTAGACGCCTCCATCCTCCGACAATATTTGTGCTACAAGAGGTTTTGGTCTAGCAGAAATCTGAGTCTTAGTGATAAAAAATTACTTTGGTATCACATATCCAAGAATACGTACTTTAAGACATAATCGTTAACAGAGTCATAACATTATGCTTTCCAGTTATGTTGCCACACAGGAAAAGCTGTAAGGAAGGGTGGATTGGAATATGTAAAATTAAGGGAAGTGCATAATAGGCCCCAACCCTGTGGCAATAGAAATAAGGGAAAATTATATCATCGTATGGACAGGGTCGCTACTTAAGGTTGTGCATACCAGTCACGCTCTCTCGTAAGAAAAGTGGTAAGGAAGGGTATATTGGAATATGTAGGATTATAGGAGGGGTTTAATAATCCTCTAGCAGTAGAAATAAGGGGAAATTATATCATCGTATGGAAAGGGTCGCTACTTAAGGTGGTGCATACCAGTAACGCTCTCTCGTAAGAAAAGTGGTAAGGAAGGGTATATTGGAATATGTAGGATTATGGGAGGGGTTTAATAATCCTCTAGCAGTAGAAATAAGGTGAAAAGGAAATTATAAAATCGTATGGACAGGGTCGCATACATAAGATGGTGCGTACAAATCACGCTCTCTCGTAAGAAAAGCGTTAAGGCAGGGTATAATGAAATATATAGGATTATGGGAGGGGTTTAATAATCCTCTGACAATAGCAATAAGGGGAAATTATAAAATCGTATGGACAGGGTCGCATACTTAAGGTGGTACGTACAAGCCACGCTCTCTCGTAAGAAAAGGAGAAATTATAAAATGTAATATTTTAGAACAAAAGGTATGGATCCTATAACAGTATATAATGTACCAACTACGCTTTAGACGTCGCCTTTAGTTATATACAAACTGTTTCCCAAATGACTTACACGTTTAAGCCCAATTCAAGTCATCAGGAGACTTTGCAAAAACCTGTCATTGCAAGAACTCTATGCTCCATAACCATAAACCAATGCGCTCGCATCTCTCATCGGATAAACTGTAGAGTATTTTACTTGGAAACTTTACGTATTTTGTTTAACGTAAACATGAATGGAAGTTTAGGTATTGGAAACACCCAACCCACTTTTATCCAAACTGTTCAAAGAATATCAAACTTGATGGGAGTCCATTACCAAACTTGTTACACAAAAGTAAAGCCAATGTGACCCCCACCCGGCCCCTCTCTTCTCTTCTTTCATATAATTTCGTTACCGATTTTGTTGTCACGCTTTGTTTGTTTCTTATTATTTTATAAGGGAACAATTTTACTTGAATTCGTTACAATAAACATTTTGTTAGGTTGAATTGTTTTGGTAATTATGTCAAAAACTACATCAACAAATAGAATATGCAATAAAACAAGAGCTATTAAAAAAACTGTAATAAATTTTATGTATTACTATTATACTATATAATAATTTAGTTTCAACTCATAATAAATTATTCTAATAATTCTGATAATACAATATCAATATTAGTTATATTACACCAAATAATAATGATAATAGTAAAACAGTAACCATAGCAATGCAAATAATAAAATTCCTAATGTTTATAAATAATAATACCACTTAATCTTCAAATAGACCCAATTACAAATTAATTATTCTTCCGACCAGCTGTGGACTTGATATAAATAAACTGAACACACAAAAATAAAACTTTTAACCACAATGAAATTAATTTATTTACTGTTTATTTCATTTACTTAAGTGTGATTTATTTAGCAACTAATTTATTTACTTCACAAGTTTAATTTTTTTTTTACTTGATGTGCTTTTCCGTTACAAGTTTGCCATCTTTAGAAGTACTAATTTAAACCCTAACATTAGTGTATTAGTAGATTAGTAATACCGCTTTAAATGTTAGCACAACTCCTAATGGACCCTTACTAGTCTATAAGTAGTGCTGATGTCATAGTGCGGACCACGTAACCGTGAACTTGGCCTTGCGTGTACTACCACTTCAGAAAACGTTAGACTACATATGAGAATGTTCGATCAGTAACAGCTTATTTCAGTCTACACATTATTTCAAGAATGTTTATTATTTCATATTGAAGCTAATGTATCGTCAAAATTATCTACTATCGACCGCCTTATGTAAGTCAGTGTTTTGACGGTCCTTATTATGTTTGTAGGAAAGTACTTATACTGACTTTCTACCTCGCGTCTCGCCTACTGCAGTCTCTCAAGGTCAAGTGCACGGTTGCGTGTTCCACACTATAGAACTGTCTATATTCAACATTTCCTTCCTGGTACCCACTGTTACAACGCCAAAATACATCCACAAAGGGAGCAGACCTATTTTACGAATCTAAACACTTACTTTTGATATCTAACTTTTCTGTATTTTCAGAGCTTTAGCTTCTTCACATCATGTACTTAGACTTCCTAGTTTAAATATCACTAATGTTCTACCCGTATATCCTGATGTAACGCCTAAAACACTCCGTTAGAGAGTAGGCTTGCTTCAGGTAAAGGATCTCCCCTTTATCACAAACGAAAAGATTGTAAGTTCTTAGCTTAATGCTGTCTGTAAATACGACGGTTTTCTACCCCTCTTAGAAGGTGTAAAATCTACGGTTGTAGACAAATATATGAAGGGGAATTATGCAATAAATAACGTTTTCAAATATTGACAACAAACATTTTTCATACAAAAATAGTCCGTTTTGAAATATTTTTACGCCCTACCTAATTAGAAACAATAATAGCATTGCTTTTTGCAACGCTAATAAAGGTGTAAAACAAGTAATATAAAATATTAAAAAAAAAATACAATTCCTACTTAAATAAATGAAGAAAAATGTTATTTTATTTTCTTTTATAATTACAATTAATATAAATATCTATATACGTATGTCAGAATAACAAACTTGAGTGGCAAAATAGAAAGCGAACTTACTTGGAATTTTCCATTTTCCTTTCTATGTGTGGTATTGGACTATTAATTTTATTTGTATCTATACGCTTCCTTTATTTTTCGTGGCTTGCATTGTGTTGTAGTTTCTTTTCGCTTTCCTTTAGGATTGCCCGTTTTTGAAATGAGGTTCGTTAACGTTAATCCAGTTTGTTTGTTTATTTTATTCTTTTCACTCATTTTTAATCCTAGAGCATTATTCTATGATATTGTGTGGTAAACATGGCAACAATTTAAGATTATACGATGGAAGTTTTTCGTATAAATCCTTGAGAAATTATTTCTCAGCAATGGAAAGTTGGATCAGTGCCAAAAAGCGCATGACTTTGAACATGAAGATATCCAGTTCGAATCCGACCTAGACCCCCAGATTTTTATACTCTAATTATTAAATACATATTTGAAAAAAACTGTATTGAAAAAATACAAATTGAAAAAACATCAATTATCATTCACTGTAGGTTAAAAAAAAATGTATTTGAACTTGAGTGGATGAATAAAAACCTATGTTATTAACGATTGAAAATTTGTAAAAGATATATATCAAGAGAGTGGGAGCTAATAGAAGGAATTGAAACAAGTGATACAAACATCACAATAACAACATATTGTGCTTTGTTATAGTAAAAATTAGTAACTTATGTAAAAAGAAATTTAAATGAACGACCGAGTTCTTTATTTAAAAAAAAACTAACACTTGTATAGATTGTGTACAATAAAGGGGCGTGAGTTTAATCAAGCGTCAGCAATAATTAACGCGCCATTAGAGCAATCATCGCTTCAGTTAATTTATTCAGTGCCCACTGTCACGGGTGAATTTAGTGAAGTGTACAAACAAGAGAAACGTGGACGCAAGTGTTTTAATGTGGGCTCGACAGTGTAAGGTTTAGTTAGTAAATTTACTTGTAGGCTTTGTCGGAATTTATAATTAAATAAATTCATAGAACACTTATTGAGTCTTTATTGAGCTCACTAAGCGATCCTCGACAGTGTCTAGGTTGGGCGCTAGGAAGCGTTGTTGATCTAGACTATAGACGGTAGCGGTTATAAAAGCAGGTTTTCTATAATTTGGTCAGACTTGTTTTTTTGTAATGATTAGAATTGTTCTAGCGTGTTGACATGTGGTATTATTTTGTGGTTGATGTCTATAAAAGAGTCCTGTCTCAATAGAGACACATGTCTCTTTAAATACAAGTGGTTAGCAAAGCTTGTCTAGTGTGACACGCTCTTATTCAAGTCCTTCTATTAGTTCACACTCTCCTTATATTTATATTTTATATACATATATTTATATACCTTGTACAATTTTTCAATCGTTAAAAAATACATTATATTCATCCACTCAAATTCGAATTTAATTTTTTAAACTTCTAGTGGATAACACTTGATGTTAATGCAGTTTTTTGAAATAATAATTTATTAATTAAATTTAATACAATAAATAATGTTTACTAATAAAATAAATAAAATAATACTAATTTTATTTTTATATGGGTGAAAAACTTTTCACAAAAGGGGGATGGTATGCAATATAGTTAATTTGTCCTATTTGGTTTAAAATAGGTTATAACATGATTTCATAAAACAGCTAATTTTATATTATAAGTTATGTAGTAGAATAACTGGTTTAACGCATATGTTATGTTACTTTATTTATATTATTGTAATTATTTAATAAATAGTAACTATAGTAAAACTTTTCTTTGTTGACCTAAGTAGGAATTGACATTTTTTGTTTATATGACTTTTTCTTGTTTTTATACTTATAAAAACAGACCACACCTAATGTAGAAAGTCTCCATAAAACGTGAAACTACCATGCCGCAACACAATAGAGTAGAATTAAATAAACCCAGTAAAATGACTTAAACCATATTATAGAACATTAGCGTTTAAAAGTGCTGTCGCCTAGATCAGCAAAGCTTCCTCACGGCCAACCTATACAGTATTGAAGATAGCTTTGCTTTCTGTTAAACATTATGTATAACTGTTTTATAAATTCACTTTAAATAGGCCTATATGTTCTCTAAGCTGTACTTTAATGTTAATACATGAAACTAAATTTGTTTCCCTATTGCTCGTTTAAATTAGGATAACTGGAGGTACATAATGACTTACGAATTCAGACGTAGGTTGTGATGTAGACGCTTTGAATAGTTTAGTGTCGATGCTTGAATAATACTGTTTGTGGGTGAATCTGAGAGGAAGATAAGGACAAAAGCACTTGATCTGTGACATGAGAGAACGTGAGGTAAATCTATTCCCTATTGGAGTCACGATGGGATAAATGGTAACTGGAATACAGCCCGGGTTTACAGGAAGCAATTGGGAACTCCTCTGGTGTAGGGTAGGCTGGGTTTACCCTATAATGACGTAGACAGATGTCTTCCTACTTCCTGGCCGTAGATCGGAAACCTATGCTGGTCCCAAATTCCAAAACCACATTTACGGTTTTTGTATGTATTGTTTGGTTTAAAATTTTGACTAATCTGAGTATTTGTATGTAGAAAATTCACGTTTTCATTAATCTTAAGGTTTATATCTGTAATGTATTCTCATACAACTTGGTCGAAACTGCTTAGGCATAGCTCATCAACTAACCTTGCTTAGAATATATCTTCGTGATTTTATTTTTATAGGACATTTACCGAAGCAAGTTCAAGTACCTACCATCAATGGAGGTTTTGTATCACACATCTACTCAAAGATTAAATGGATAGAATTTATTTGAGTACAGTTGGTTATTTGCCCTAGTTTTTCCTAGTCATAATAGCAGACGCGCTTCAGGTAAGTGCCTTTATCGGAAGGCTGTTGTAGATCTGTTGAAAAGTTACTAAAATCTGCAAAGCATTTATATTGCACGGTTTTTGCTTGTCAGTTTTGTATTTGTTACTGCATAAGCCTTTGGTAAATCTAAAGATTCCCCAGGAAAACCTAAGAGTTAGCAATCCGGTAAATCTTTGGTTTTATTTCAGAAACACTATAAATGTTACCTAATCTAACTATATTTTAACCTAACCTAACTCTACCTAACCTAATCCTTCAGCAACATAAACAAACCTTAATAAACGCATTCGTTGCTACAAGAAAAATAATTAAGAAGCATTTATTTCCAAAAACAACATTTACCAACCGTCATTGGAAAAATTTATAATCTAACGAACTCTAACAGTAGATCCTGAAAAATCATCTGTTATTTATAAAAACATTACTAACTCATGTTGGTAAAACCCTTTAATTTTTATTATAAGGACTTTTACAGTAGCGTATAAATATATACTATTTTCGTATCAAGACACGGTAACAATTTCGCTTTTGGTAATGACGGTACTTCGAAACGAGTCAGTTTATTATGTAATTAGAAATTGAGGAAGATGTTTGCGTCATCCCTGGTCGTCACTACTAACAATATATATCAACTGTTTTCTTAATAAAACTATTCTAAAACTACTCTGCCCTAACTCAATCTTATTTGTAAGTTGGTACAATTCAACAAAACGTTACAAAACATAAAAAAATTGTGCGGAAGCTTCGGGTAAGATAAAGTGTAATTACAATTAATAATCGCGACTATGCGACGCCACTTCGCGTATCCTACTCGGCAGCGCACAGTTAATTAAGCCCGGAACTGATGTAAGTGTTCGTAGTAGGACTCGAAGAGATGAATGGAGAGTCTCACGGGTATTGATCTCCGGTCGTCAACATCTTGTGGGAGTCAGGGGTAGGGGTGGGCGAGGGGGCATAGATTAGCGAGTGAGACTTGTCATATACTGCCAAAATTCGCGCCTCGCTACCACCTTTCTTTCGCCTTTCAGGTTTTTGCAGAAAATGTGACTATATAGCCTCCAGCCTAAACTAGACGGTGTTTAAAATCTACGCCTGTTACTACGGACATGCATTATTGTTTTGACTTCAATTATCCGAGTCCCGTTCATCCGGATTTACCTTCAGTTTATCATCAGTTTTATTCATCCTTTAGCGTAGAATACAATTAATTTTTGAGTTTGTAATAAACGTAATTCTTAATTATTCATTCTAAAATAACAAATTAAAAAAAGACAATTAATTCACTGTTCAAACTTCATTCGAGAACTCATGGAATCGGAAGGTTTTCAGAACCGGTACAGGAGAGCAATCCTTTTCTATACCGATAGGATCTCATTCTGGCAAACATTATCCCCCCATCTGTTTCCATGGGTTCCATGGAGTCTTCATTGGTTTCTTTGTTGATGGACCGGAGGTGCGAGACTGTAGGCAGCCTTTATAAATCACTAGTTTCCGTTTGTCTTAGGGATCTAATTAAATTCATTTACCAACATCTTTAAGCGTTTATATGTGCTCCCATTGCATATAACCATTCACACCAACCATCATCAGATGAAGGTGTTAGAAGAAGACAAATGTTCGTGATTGTAATTTTTTAATTCCTTCTATTAGTTTACACTCTACTTACATATATCTTGTTCAAATTTTCAATCGTTAGTAAAATACAATTTATTCATCCACTCGAGGTCAAATACATTTCTATTAAACTTGTAGTGGATGATACTTGTTGTTAATAGTTACAAGTTAGTAAATTTATTGAATTAATTTTAGTTTTATATAGAAGTAAACGTTTTTCACAAAAGGGACAAAGTATGCAATATAGTTATTTCGTCCCATTTGTCTTAAAATAAGTGATTTCATAAACCGGCTGATATTCTGTTATAGCTTATGTGGTAGAACAGCTGTTTTAAAGCATAGGTTATGTTACTTATTAAAATTTTTATTTAATAACCTAAGTAGGGTTTGAATTTTAAAATGTTTGTTTATATTACTTGTTTATTCATAATAACAAAATTATATCACTTTTCAGTTTATATTTACGCTTATTCTAAGTGTAAGTCGCTGTTACGTCTAACAGAGGGCGCTATTTTTCAAGTGAAGCATGTCACACATGTAACGTCTATAAAGTACATAAAAACTTTTGCTTATATGAATGCGACGCTGCGTCAAAATTTAAAAGCAATCAGTGAAAAACGTTCGGAGAATCGAGTTTTTAAACAAACATCTACATTCCTTAACGTGTTACTACTAGCGATACCGTTGGTGCAATGCTTGTACTACAGTACCTTGTACGGCACGACTAGCTTAGAGCGCACGCGTGGACTAAATAAAGATAGGGGCAAGGAGGTTCGCAAGAGAAGGAGGATTTCCTGAAGGGAAATTATAAAAGTTAAGAAAATGGTTTTGAAACTAAGGGGCAAAGCAACAGTGGTGGAGAGGTGAGGCGGGCCAAGTTTGTTGTACAAGTTGTGTAATGGAATCCGAACCAGCGCCAAGTTTGCTGGCGAGCTCTGCTTCAAAAACTTTGCAAATATTCTATTAGATGTAAACGGAAAGCATTCTCACGTCGTCAACAAATCGCTTGTAATACGAGCATTATTTCTTCTGAAACTTTAGCAACAAATCGCAACATAACGGTCCCTCCTGGAACCATTCCACGTCCGTGCAGTCGACAAGTTTAAAATCATTGTTTTAACGTCGTGTGAAGTTTTCCTATTTGAAATATTTAACTCTGAGAATGTTTTCCTCGTTTGTTGATTCTATTACGATCTAAAATTTAATCGTATAGCCTTTCAGAAATGTTCGTGGTAGAGAAAATACACGTTTTCTGATCGTTCGACGCCTCCGTCAAGTTGAGAGCAGGCCTATTAATGCAGAAGCAGCTGTAATTTATTGGTAAATATTAAGCGATCCTACCTCAGTAATGACTTTCCCCCGACGTCAGGAACAGGGGTAATTGTGTCCTTTCTTTAGTACCACCTATTTTTAACTACACTCCGTTACCTTTTCCCTGGAGTGGGAAGGATTTTATCTCTTTATAACCCCAAAAGAGAGTAGGTATAATCTAAATTAGGTATGGGACCCCGCAAGGGTGCTTCCATGATATCAAAAAACATCCGCACATGAAATATTCGCACTATAATCTGCGCGATAATTTACCAACTGTATCTTCTTTGCACCAACGTGTTAATTTCGGCAAAGTAATATTTCTTGGACTAACGCGTTTATTTTGGCAAAGTAATCTTTTTTGCACTAACGCATTAATTTCCTGGCTCTATATTTTTGCACGAACGCCTTAAACTCACCATTTTAGCCTATCTTTTTTGCATTAAAGCGTTAATTACCTGGTTGTATATTTTTAGCACGAACGCCTTAATCTCAACACTATATCCTATCTTTTTTGTACTAACGCATTAATTTCCTGGGCTGTATATGTTTTGCACAAACGCCTTAATCTCAACACTGTAGTCTATCATTTTAGCACTAACGCTTTAATTTCTGGTTGTATATTTTTTGCATGAACGCCTTAATTTCAACACTGTAGCCTACCTTTTTTGCACTAACGCGTTAATTTTGCACATCAAACACACACGACACACACACACACACACACACACACACACACACACACACACACACACACACACACACACACACACACACACACACACACACACACACACACACACAGCGGAGGTATGAGTAGATTATCAAAAAATGCGGGTAAATTGAAGGGGAGTAAGGAGAGGTTGTGGGCGGGGCTTGATGTACATAAATACAGGGCCTAAAGCAATGTAACGAAACCATTACAACATGCTCCAAAGGGACGTCAAGTCATATTCACTTTTTATTCAAATTTCAAAGCACATTACATTTTCCTCATCCCTTTTGCCATACGCGATGTGAAATACAACCCGAGCGCGCAAAAAAACGGCGATCAGTTGTGAAAAAGTTCTTCGGTCAACAAAAACAAACCTGGCAGAAAGAAAAGCTCCTCAAAGGAGAGATTAATCTATTAATCTGTGGTCACATAACTTTGCAACCCCCAACCCCATTATCGATCTCCTTCGTAATCGCTTTGCGCTCGCCGTGTCTTTGTGTTGCGGATGACCCATCGCCTCCCCGCCAGTTGTATGGCAGCTAAATGAAAGTTATTTTTCACTAATGTTATCGCAAACCAGAAGACGTTGTCAAACGGCATTGTGGCGGTCAATAAACACCGGCCACCAATAAATCTACTTCATTGGGAGATACGTGTTTTTAAAAATATAATTTTTGTTCATTTTAAAATTGAAAGCAATAAACGCTTTAGACAATCTTATGGCATTTGTTCTTAAGCTATAAATGTTTATTTTTCTAATAAATGCGTTTGTTGAGCTTTTATTTGGAACGAAGTAATGGTTAATATAAATATTATGCATAATATGGAAACATAGAAAATATTATGTAAAGCAGGGGTTCTCAAACTAGGGCGTAGGAGGTGTTTAATTGAGACTTGGTTAAGTGAACTGAAACCGCCTACTAGACGAGTGTGTGCGTCCTTAATTAGGTGTACCAGCGGGTAAACTGACATGACATGTGCGTACTGAACTACGTCATTGTTTTTGTAGGATGTTTAGTCTTGATAGACCATAAGATATTCGACTAAAAATATCTACCGATGTGTGGTCTTATTTTTCTGTTTTACCCAATTAAACATTGAATGCCTAAGAGGTCCATTCTCAGCTTTGTCGGGCTGTATGTGACCCGCAGGGAGTTGTTTGGCCGGATCCTGTTGTGCAAAGAATTTTTAGGTTTATATCTATATCTATATATATATATATATATATATATATATATATATATATATATGATAAATAGTTACTATCTGGAGTACATCCGTTCATTCTGCAGTCGATAAATCGCAGTTCCAACGTTTCGCTAGAATCTCATCCAGCATTGGCGAGGTGATCCCAACCACAGTAGAAGAGCAGTGTCTCGCTCTTCTACTGTTGTTGGGTTCACCTGGTTAATGCTGGATGAGATTCTAGCGAAACGTCGGAACTGCGATTTATGGACTGCAGAATGAACGGATGTACTCCAGATAGTAACTATTTATGATATTTTCCATCCGTGAAGGAATACGTATCAGCATATATTACGTGGCGTTATTTCCATAGCAACTATTCGTAATCTTCTTTCCGATATTCTCTTTACGTGTCCTAACCATATTAGCTGTTTCCTCTGAAACTCCTCTGCGACTGTCGCAGTCTACTCTATCACGTTTCTAGTGCTTTCATTTGTCCTATGTTCTCGTCTAGAGATTTGACATGATCTCCAAAGAGCGTCCATTTCTAATGCGTTGATCTTCCTCTTGTCTCCTCGAGACATTACCCACGTTTCTGCCCGAACATCAAGATACTCTTTACTATGGTGTTATATATTGGTTTTTTCTGTCCTCTTGTTATTTCTCCGTTCACCCATATTCCACTCAGTCTTTTTACTGCTCTCTGTCCCTGTCCTACTCTATGTTGTATTTCTTCATTATCTTTTACAACCATTGTTATTTCCACTCCTAGGTATTTGTTTTTGTCGCAGATTTTGATTTCTTCCCCCTCTTCTAACTTCAAGTTAGTCTCATGGGGGTTTTAACATGTGTTTTGTCTTATGAGAATGGATTGCAGGTTCTCCTTTTTTTGTTTTCTTCTTTGGTTGTATTAGGTTTGTCTTCGTTTATACATATCA
>JBAIZL010000004.1:155357231-155414731 GCA_036971475.1 Prosapia bicincta
TAGGTACTTGGAACGTTATAGCATTAACATAAAAAAGTTAACATAATATAAAAATATGTTTTAAAAGTCTATTCTTACTGCGGTCAACAAAGAGAAATTTAATTTTAGCTACTTTTAATTTTATAATTAGACCCTATAGGCTATATATTTTAGAATCACAAAATTAAGTGGTAAAATAGAAATGAAATTTTCTTGGAGTTTTCCGTTTCCCTCTCTATACAGTATGTGGTGCTCGGTACAGTATACAGTATATATGCTATTATTTTTCTTTCTTATTATTTATTCGCTTTTCTTTCTTCGTTTCTGATGGTGGTGTATAAATTGTCATTTTATCCTTCTCCTATATTGCTTTATTATTCCAAGGGACCTTTCTCTTATTATTTCTTTAAGTACATCTTTAAGTAATAATTATCACGCTATAGGAAAGTTGACTCAGTGCCAATGCGCTATATTTCAAACATGTTGCCATTCAGTTCGAATCCGACCGATACATCAGCTTTTTAAAAATTTAAATGTGAAAAATATGTATTAACATCAATTGTCAACCAATATGGGTTAAAAAAAATTTATTTGAACTTGACTGGCTGAATACGAAACTATGTTATTAACGATATAAAATTTGTACAAATTGTATAATGGAAAAAAACATTTTCATTTTACCCAACAAACGAGAGCAAAATGCAACGCAAATACATTTGTTTTCAATAAATCTTGCCATACCTTTTTTCGAACTCGAGATGTCAGAAACATCGGTTAACAATGAAGGACTAACACTAGAAGGTTGAAGAGGAGGAAACGGGCTGCCTCCCGTCGTTGGATACCTGCACAGGAATATAAACAAATATTATGAAATAGAATTTACCCACCAACACTAAAATATAATAATTTAAAGCTATTATAAACTTGTATGTACATTTCGCTAACCCAACATCATCAGAAGGTTTCAAAAGAACCGAGAGAAAAAAGGACTTTTAGTGTCGCCCCTCCCACTCCTCCGCCCAGTAACCAGTACTGATCAAGTGGAGAGTCGCTCGAATTAGAGGTAGGAACATAATACGCCTATTACAGTCTATTACAAGTTACAATTTTAATTTACACACTACGGACCGGCATTGGCAATATAGTACTTACCAAGGATTCGGTCTAGGCCAAGAAGGTGTTTGTCCGTTGAGTATCCTAAGCTTGTCGTAGACAGAGTCTGAAGAAGGCGAGGTGGTCACTGCGCAGGATACCTGCACTTCTTTCTGCGCGGCAAGGTTTCGGAGCACCCTGTTGATTGAAGACACCTACAAACAGAAAAATACATTATATATTTGTCACGATAAGGTTAGCTAATGACAGCTAACTTTTAATTTTCTCTTATTTTAGACGATTTTTCTGTGTCCGTCTACTTCGCGGACGGTCTATACGTAGATGTTATAGGCTATCGTACTTAACTGATATGTAGGAAGTTATTCAAATCATTTAGAAGTACCCACTTCAATTTTTATTCAACAACGAGTGAAAATTCCGATCCTAAGACCTCTTCAGAATTTCAAAGGCATTTTGGTTTGCGTAACGTTTTTATGTTATATAACACAACGTTCTGATCCTCCTGAAGTAATAATTATGAAACAGGAAGTAAAAATAAGTATGTTTTCCTAACTTTAAATGCAAAAAAGCCAAAACATACTTACAGTAAGTAAAAGTATCTAATAGGCTACTCTTCAAGTTATCTTAAAACATCTATAAAGCTATTTCGTTTAAAAATTCCAAGTGTAAAGAAAAGAAAGCTTTTTTGTGACTTGTTCTTTATAATTTAAAGTTTGAATTTAATTAAAACTAATAAAAATAATCTCAATACAGTCCCACACAAAAATTAATACACAAAGTTACTTAGAAAAAACCACTGTGTTCACTCTGATAACATATCATCAGATGATCCTATTACAGCGTGAATGCGATCTAGACAGAATAATATAATAAAAATGCAATCTAGAGAGCCTATTACAACAAAAATATATTCTAGGCAGCATATTACAACGAAAATGCAATCTAGAGAGCCTATTACAACAACAAAAAAAGGCAGCTTGTTACAATAAAAATGCAATCTAGAGAGCATATCACAACAGGAATGCACTCTAGGCAGCTTAATAATACGCAAATGCAATCTAGAGAGCCAATTACCACAGAAATGCAATCTAGGCAGCTTATTACAACAAAAATTCAATATAGGTAGCTTATTACAACAAAAATGCAATCTAGAGAGTCTATTACAATAAAAGTGTAATCTAGGCAGCTTATTATAACAAAAATTGAATCTAGACACCCTCCCACAATAAAAATGCAATCTAGGCAGCTTATTACAACAACAATGCATTCTAGAGACCCTATTACAAGAAAAATGTAATCTAGACAGCCTATTACAATAAAAATACATGCTAAAGAGCCTATTAGAATGAAAATACAATATAGACAGTCTATTACAACAAAAATGCAATCTAGGCAGCTTATTATAATAAAAATGCAATCTAGAGAGCATATCACAACAGGAATGCACTATAAGCAGCTTAATAATACACAAATGCAATTTAGAGAGTCTATTACAACAAAAATGCAATCTAGGTAGTTTAATACAACAAAAATGTAACCTAGCGAGCCTATTACAATAAAAATGCAAACTAGACAGCCTAATACAATAAAATGCAACCTAGAGAGCCGATTACAATAAAAACGCAATCAAGGCAGCTTATTACAACAAAAATGAAATCTAGAGAGCCTATTACAACAAAAAGGCAATCTGTATAGCCCAGGAATCAGCGACCTTTTGAATCGAAAGAGCAAAAAACTCCAATTTACAAAATGACAAGTCTTTTAAGAGCCACAAAATGTTTTCTTGCCAACAATAAATAGTACTTCCATAAACAAAGTTTTTTCATAATAAAACTAATCTATTTATATATAAGTAAGAAGTGTTTTTCACAACAAATTAGATAATATATGTACGGCATTATTAGATAATTACTTATTATTTAAGTAAAAAATTAAAACAAAGATACATTTACTTACAACACTAACTTGTATTTTATAACAAACAAACGTAATAGGAGCGATTACGTTGCATGGATATTCAAGCAGAATAATTAAACCTTATTAAACAATCAAACTTGTACTTGAAATTTTAAAAGAAACAATAACATACATTTGAGCAAACAAATTCAATGGGAGCGTTGGCTTTGGATGGTTTTAGAAAGTATGGATAAATTTGGCTCATAACTTGTTTTAAGTTTCAAACACGTATCTAAATTTTCAATTGTTAGTTGGCTTCTTACTTTACTTTTAATTATATTCATGCGAGAGAACGCTTGCTCGCACGAATATGTCGATCCGAAGATCAGCACTCCAAAAGCCAAATTCATCACCTTACTGTAGCAATCTGAAAGGCTATTCCATGCGTCGAATAAAAGTGCCTCAACTCGCGGCATTTCTTTCAAAGTTGTCCACTTTTGGTGCGTTACGTACATGCATTTTTGGACTTCAAACTCTTCCAACTTGTTATTCAACTCTGTAAATTTTCCACTCCACTAAGCTCTACTTTTTAAATCGATCAATTGCATTTCTCAGTATCAATTCCACAAGGCTCAATCTGTATTTCGTTACTACTTGTGTTGAGAGGATTCACTATGAATGCTAGAGTGGTTTGTTGGTTTTGAATTGCTCAAATCTGTCAGCAACTTCATCTTTAATTTTTTGTAAAACTTTGCTGAAGTAATTCGTATCAACAGTGGCACTGGCTTTACCCCGATATTGCTTTAGAAATTAAAAATGAGTAATATACTGCTCTGAATGTCTTTTGCAGAAAGAAATAATTTGTTTTCAAAACAAACTAATTTTTCTGCCAAAACATAGGCTGGGTTTCCCTTTCCTTGGATTTTTTAGATTGATCTCACTTAATGTCGCTGTGACATTCACCATGAAGTAAAATTTTTGCAACCATTTGTCGTTCTATAACTCAGGGTAAATAATGTGTTTTCATTTAGTAATGTATTTATTTCATTCAAGCACAAAGCAAAACGTTTCAACACCTTACCTTTGGAACACCTTACCTTCAATTTTGTGAAGAAGGAGGTCGGAGTACTGAGTCTCCATTTCGTTTGAGATTTCTTTAAACTGACGATGGTAGAGTGCTTTTGGCAAGAGGCTATTAACAATATTGAATACCAAATTGAGTCGTTCTTGCCCCTTTATTTTTTCTTGTCATACTTCTAGCTATTGAATCGATTTTATTTAAACCGATCTTATGGTCTTCAAGGCATTTTTACACGGCATTCACTTTATCTCCCCCTCTAATCTGTCCCAAAAGCAGTAGCAATCCTAGAAGTTCTTCTTTTGGGACTTTGGAAGACATAAATCTGAAAAAAAGGTAACTTGTACCGTGTCTTTTTTTGTTTTTTGCCACTGGATATTTACTAGCAAACTGAGTATGTTTTTTTTAGGACAGGGACTCTCTAGATTTGATTTCTTATTGTGTGCTAGTTTCTCGTGGTAGATGAGACAAGTCGGAAGGACATCTGAGTTGCATATGAAAGCGAACGACTTTGTCCAATTCCCGACTGAATGCTCTTCTTCAGATCTTCTTTTTTTGAAAATGCCATACTTGCAATGAAGCTGTTATAAATAATTTATAAAATTATTATTTAGGTATCCAAAACAGCAGACGACAAGTTTTACCATTATTTCCTATATCAACGTATATCTAAGTAAATATACGAGAAGCTGGGCATAATGAAATATAATTTATGAAAATATTTTTACGATATTTCCTAATTAGAATTACTTACTTTAATAAAGTAAATAATTCTCTAATAATTTAATTTTTAAAATAAATCAATTAGACACGAAACACTGTTTGTCTCACTCTCTTACGTACTGATTGACTATAACTACATAGTTATGGATCTGTGGTAGGCGCAAGCGTACTTGTCAGAAAGTGTATATCACGGCGCAGTTTGCACATTTTAAATTTTATAAAAATTATAAAAGCAACAAACTATGCTTCACAGTCAAATTACCGGCGAATTGTCTTGAGTCGCAAACGAATTAAAACCTACATATAAACATCCGACGTCAGAGTCATTAGAGAGCTTCCGACGGACTGACGACAGTGACGACGAGTGTGACGGGGTAGGGGTGCGGTGAGAAGCGAATACAAGTGGCTGAGAGATAGAATCGGTGCCTAATCCTCGTTAATCGATTCAGAACGGGTTTTAATTTTTTTTTTTTTTTTAAATAAGTGATTTTTGCATTCGGAACTAAAGAGCCGCAGCTTCACAGCTAAGAGTCGCAGCTTGCCGACCCCTGGTATAACCTATTACTAACCAAATGGAATCTAGACAGCCTATTACAACAAAAATGCAATCTAGAGAGCCTATTATAACGAAAATGTAGTCTAGAGAACCTATTACAATACAAATGCAATATAAACAACCTATTACAACAACAATGCAATCTAGACAGCTTATTACAAGAAAAATGCAACCTAGACAGCCTATTACAATACAAATCCAATATAAACAATCTATTGCAACAAAAATGCAATCTAGAGAGCCTATTATAACGAAAATGCAATCTAGCGAACCTATTACAATACAAATGCAATATAAACAACCTATTACAACAAAAATGCAATCTAGACAGCCTATTACAACAAAAAAGTAATCTAGAGAGCCTATTATAACGTAAATGTACCCTAGAGAACCCATTACAATAAAAATGCAGTATAAACAACCTATTACAACAAACATGCAATCTAGACAGCCTATTACAATAAAAATGCAACCTAGAGAGCCTATAACAATACAAATGCAACCTAGACAGCCTATTACTACAAAAATGAAATCTAGAGAGCCTATTATCAAGAAAATGACATTTAGAGAGCCTATTACAATAAACATGCAATCTAGACAGCCTATTACAACAAAATGCAATCTAGAGAGCCTATTACAATAAAAATGAAATCTGGACAGCCTATTACAATAAAAATGCAATCTAGACAGCCTATTACAAAAAAATGCAATCTAGAGAGCCTATTACAACAAAATGAAATCTAGACAGTCTATTACAACAAAAATGTAACCTAGACAGTCTAATATTTGACAGTCTATTATAAAACTAGTCTGACCTAGTAATTTTATTATAATTGGATTCTCTGATGATAATGGCATGTTCATCGAAATGTTCGTAAGGGTTTAATCTGGATAACTTTACCTATAAGTTGTTTTTGTTTAACGTTTGTGGTATTAAAGCTATGGGCAATAGTTTTATTCTAATATTGCCACTGTAATGATTATATATCATTTTATTCCAACCAGCGGCAATGTGTTACTGAAACACATTTACCCCACCATAGGTTGTGTATAATATTTTCCCATCTCGCCTCTAAAACTCACTATTTCGCTCTCAAATGAAACGCCGTCATGATAAAACAAACAACAAAAACTAATGGCGAAATGTATTTTTCAATTACAATTCCGCCTCTTTGAAAATAAAAAGAAAACAAAAACAGGAAACCTGTGAAAAGGAGTTAATTTCAGAAGCCATGGAGCTCGGAGGATTAAAGTGCTGCTCTGGAACCCGGGAACAAAGGGCGCGCAAAAGGCTCCCAGGGACAAAAGTTAAAAGGAGAAAAAACATAACAAGCACGTAAGACAAAGCTTCGCAAGACAAAAAGCAGGGGAATGTGTTCGCGGGGGGTCTCATTGACAGATGTCGAACTGGAGGGCGATTGATAGAGATTTCAATTAATTATAGGGAACACGGCCTTCTTGCGTATTGGCCGATAACAAATGTCAAGTATTTGCCAGGATTTATTATTGTTTCGGGTAAAGTAAAAAGTGGAATCAAAAAGGTTTCCTTTGTCCAAGTTTCTCGTAGCGCGCTTTAAAGAATTTTAAATATTAAAAAAAACCAAAAAACAACATTTCAATAAAGCATTTTGAAATCTGTGTTCTCTAAAATATTTTAAAATTGAAATTTAATATTTCTGAAATTTAGAAAACTTTAATAAGTTATATTTCAATTGCGTTGTAACATTTAAATAATGACTTTTATCCAGGTGTGCCAACGTAATATAGAACACGACTCTCTCTTGCCCAGATCAATGAACATGGTCCCCACTGGCGTATTAAGCTGAATAAAGACAGAAGATTTTTATCACTTCAAAAGTACTTTACAAAGAAGAAACCATGAACAATATGAAAGCGTCTGGTATTCCTAGTTTATTTGTTCTCCGCCTGGTCGCTTCCCTCCTTATCCCCTTAGTAAGGACGATGCTTCCTGGAAGTGACTGTATAGTTTTACAGCGATGTATCAGCTTTGCTTTTGTTACCTTTAAATAATCCGAAAGGGTTATAAATAATAGCTAGGATTGGGGTAGGGATAGAAACTTCTCTAGTATGGGGAAACAGGGGATGATTATGTTATGTACCTCAAGTAACTCTTCTCTGCTGTACTCCAAGGCGATTCTCTACAGGCCATTAACTACCACCTGAGTGTTATGTTCCTAATCAGCACCTGTGCTTCTTTTCAAATCGTTTAGAGTGGGAAGAAATAATATTCAATAATAAGCCAAAATATTAAGCACATATTGTTTTTGTTTTTTGTAAACCTGGAATGGAAAAGCGCCTCTAGTAAGCAAATCTGTAAGCTCATGTCTTTGTAACCTACATATTAGTTTGTAATAGGTATTTTATAATAATTATGTGTGGTGTTAAATATTTCCCTTTAGAAAATTTAAAGGTTTTTCCAAATAAGGTTAGTAACTTTCCCATTTTGTTTAGTTAGCTCTCTTTTCTGGTTCTCATAGGTTCGGTTATTTTCCTAATGTTAACAAAATTTAAAACAACTGATTTAAAACAAAAATGTTTAAAGTCAAATCCTACTAAAGTAAAAAAAAATATGCTAATTACTTTTTAATTAATCAATACAATTATTATAAATAAAGTAACATAACCTACGCGTTAAAACAGCTGATCTACCTACATAACCTATAACATAAAATCAGCTGTTTATGAAATCATACGGTATCACTTATTTTAAGCCAAATGGGATGAACTAACTATATTGCATACCTTGCCCATTTTGTAAAAGGTTTTCTCCCATATAAAACTTAAATTAATTCATTATTAAATTTTAAAAAAATAATTAATATTTGAAAAAACTGTGTTAATATCAATTGTCATCCACTACAAGTTTAAAAAAATATATTTGAACTTGAGTGAATGAATAAAACGTATTTGATTAGCAATTGAAAATGTGAACAAGCCTTATATATCTAAAGAAAATGTAAACTAATAGATAAAATTGAAAAATATTAATGTAAAATATTTTGGTGATATTTATGACTCCTAAATCAACCGTTTAGGAAACATTTCTCTTTCTACAAGTTACAACCGTTTTTCCATTCATTCGAATCCATTTAAAATCTCTCACGACCGTAGTAAAACCTACCTTAAAGGGCCTAATTGTCATTCGGAGTATCTCTAGAACTACTCCACTTTGACCTACCCTTCCCGTTGGCCGCGTTGTGTTTAGATTGCTTCTGTATTGTTGTAAGTAGTATTTTCCGGATAGAAGTTCCGGATATAGACTTCAACACCCCCATTCACCCCTAAACACACCCCTTCTTTGTCCCGGCAACTCTCCCCTTGGGTCTTGTTTAATACTTAAATAATTAAAACTTCTCACCGCTCCTCGTGGAATTGATATAATTGCAATATTCACTGCCCTGTTTAACGCACCCTTTGCACAAGCATTACAGACTAAACGGCGAATTGTTTTCCTAATAAAGGGTGAATACTTTCACTCATTACTCTTTTAAAAGGGCATTTTCTCTAATTTCTATTTCAAGCAAAAAAGAAATATTTCAAAGATAGCTATGACTTTTACAATTCCAAGTTTCAACTGTATTTTGTTCCCTTGATCCAATCTAATCTCACAACCTCACCTAAAAGCTCAATTGTTTTAGATTGCTGTTCGGAACACACCAACAAGGACTTTCCCTATAGTTCCCCACCAGGCAGTTTTGGTCTATACTGAGGTAACTATATTCTACAGTGTTTTCCAAACTATCGCAATAAACGATTTTATATCTAAGATACACTCACGTGCTTACTGGTACATCATGACAGCAACAATACAATTACGTAAGCTCTAGTACAGTCATGACAACAACGAATTACTTAAGTATTCCTAATGTAATGACAGCAGTGATACATTTACATAAATGGAGGTACAGCTGTGACAGCTACGATACACTCACGTGCTTACTGGTACATCATGACAGAAACAATACAATTACGTAAGCTCTAGTACAGTCATGACAACAACGAATTACTTAAGTATTTCTAATGTAATGATAGCAGTGATACAATTACATAAATAGAGGTACAGCTGTGACAGCTACGATACACTCACGTGCTTACTGGTACATCATGACAGCAACAATACAATTATGTAAGTTCTAGTACAGCCATGACAGCAACAAATTACTTAAGTATTCCTAATGTAATGACAGCAGTGATACATTTACATAAATGAGGTACAGCTGTGACAGCTAGGATACACTCAAGTGCTTACTGGTACATCATGACAGCAACAATACAATTACGTAAGCTCTAGTACAGTCATGACAACAACGAATTACTTAAGTATTTCTAATGTAATAATAGCAGTGATACATTTACATAAATGGAGGTACAGCTGTGACAGCTACGATACACTCACGTGCTTACTGGTACATCATGACAGCAACAATACAATTACGTAAGTTCTAGTACAGTCATGACAACAACGAATTACTAAAGTATTTCTAATGTAATGATAGCAGTGATACATTTACATAGAGAGGTACAGCTGTGACAGCTACAATACACTCACGTGCTTACTGGTACATCATGACATCAACAATACAATTAAATAAGTTCTAGTACAGTCACGACAACAACGATATACTTAAGTATTCCTAATGTAATGACAGCAGTAATATATTTACATAAATGGAGGTACAGCTGTGACAGCTACGATACACTCACGTGCTTACTGGTACATCATGACAGAAACAATACAATTACGTAAGCTCTAGTACAGTCATGACAACAACGAATTACTTAAGTATTTCTAATGTAATAATAGCAGTGATACATTTACATAAATGGAGGTACAGCTGTGACAGCTGCGATACAATCACGTGCTTACTGGTACATCATGACAGCAACAATACAATTACGTAAGCTCTAGTACAGTCATGACAACAACGAATTACTTAAGTATTCCTAATGTAATGATAGCAGTGATACATTTACATAAATAGAGGTACAGCTGTGACAGCCACGATACACTCACGTGCTTACTGTTACATCATGACAGCAACAATACAATTAAGTAAGCTCTGTACAGTCATGACAAAAACGAATTACGTAAATATTTCTAATGTAATGATAGCAGTGATACATTTACATAAATAGAGGTTCAGCTGTGACAGCTACGATACACTCACGTGCTTACTGGTACATCATGACAGCAACAATACAATTACATAAGTTCTAGTACAGACATGACAACAACGAATTACTCAAGTATTCCTAATGTAATGATAGCAGTGATACATTTACATAAATAGAGGTTCAGCTGTGACAGCTAAGATACACTCACGTGCTTACTGGTACATCATGACAGCAACAATACAATTACATAAGTTCTAGTACAGTCATGACAACAACGACATACATAAATATTCCTAATGTAATGACAGCAGTGATACATTTACATAAATAGAGGTACAGCTGTGACAGCTACGATACACTCACGTGCTTACTGGTACATCATGACAGCAACAATACAATTACACAAGTTCTAGTACAGTCATGACAACAACGAATACCTAAGTATTCTTAATGTAATGATAGCAGTGATACATTTACATAAATGGAGGTACAGCTGTGACAGCTACGATACACTCACGTGCTTACTGGTACATCACGACAGCAACAATACAATTACGTAAGCTCTAGTACAGTCATGACAACAACGAATTACTTAAGTATTTCTAATGTAATGATAGCAGTGATACAATTACATAAATAGAGGTACAGCTGTGACAGCTACGATACACTCACGTGCTTACTGGTACATCATGACAGCAACAATACAATTACGTAAGTTCTAGTACAGTCATGACAAAAACGAATTACGTAAATATTTCTAATGTAATGATAGCAGTGATACATTTACATAAATAGAGGTTCAGCTGTGACAGCTACGATACACTCACGTGCTTACTGGTACATCATGACAGCAACAATACAATTACATAAGTTCTAGTACAGACATGACAACAACGAATTACTCAAGTATTCCTAATGTAATGATAGCAGTGATACATTTACATAAATAGAGGTTCAGCTGTGACAGCTAAGATACACTCACGTGCTTACTGGTACATCATGACAGCAACAATACAATTACGTAAGTTCTAGTACAGTCATGACAAAAACGAATTACGTAAATATTTCTAATGTAATGATAGCAGTGATACATTTACATAAATAGAGGTTCAGCTGTGACAGCTACGATACACTCACGTGCTTACTGGTACATCATGACAGCAACAATACAATTACATAAGTTCTAGTACAGACATGACAACAACGAATTACTCAAGTATTCCTAATGTAATGATAGCAGTGATACATTTACATAAATAGAGGTTCAGCTGTGACAGCTAAGATACACTCACGTGCTTACTGGTACATCATGACAGCAACAATACAATTACATAAGTTCTAGTACAGTCATGACCACAACGAATTACTTAAGTAATCCTAATGTAATGACAGCAGTGATACATTTACATAAATGGAGGTACAGATGTGACAGCTACGATACACTCACGTGCTTACTGGTACATCATGACAGCAACAATACACTTACATAAGTTCTAGTACAGACATGACAACAACGAATTACTTAAGTATTCCTAATGTAATGATAGCAGTGATACATTTACATAAATAGAGGTTCAGCTGTGACAGCTACGATACACTCACGTGCTTACTGGTACATCATGACAGAAACAATACAATTACGTAAGCTCTAGTACAGTCATGGCAACGACGAATTACTTAAGTATTTCTAATGTAATGATAGCAGTGATACATTTACATAAATAGAGGTACAGCTGTGAGAGCTACAATACACTTACGTGCTTACTGGTACATCATGACAGCAACAATACAATTACGTGAGTTCTAGTACAGTCATGACAAAAACGAATTACGTAAATATTTCTAATGTAATGATAGCAGTGATACATTTACATAAATAGAGGTTCAGCTGTGACAGCTACGATACACTCACGTGCTTACTGGTACATCATGACAGCAACAATACAATTACGAAGGCTCTAGTACAGTCATGACAACAACGAATTACTTAAGTATTCCTAATGTAATGATAGCAGTGATACATTTACATAAATAGAGGTACAGCTGTGACAGCCACGATACACTCACGTGCTTACTGTTACATCATGACAGCAACAATACAATTAAGTAAGCTCTGTACAGTCATAACAAAAACGAATTACGTAAATATTTCTAATGTAATGATAGCAGTGATACATTTACATAAATAGAGGTTCAGCTGTGACAGCTAAGATACACTCACGTGCTTACTGGTACATCATGACAGCAACAATACAATTACATAAGTTCTAGTAAAGTCATGACAACAACGACATACATAAATATTCCTAATGTAATGACAGCAGTGATACATTTACATAAATAGAGGTACAGCTGTGACAGCTACGATACACTCACGTGCTTACTGGTACATCATGACAGCAACAATACAATTACACAAGTTCTAGTACAGTCATGACAACAACTAATACCTAAGTATTCTTAATGTAATGATAGCAGTGATACATTTACATATATGGAGGTACAGCTGTGACAGCTACGATACACTCACGTGCTTACTGGTACATCATGACAGCACCAATACAATTACGTAAGCTCTAGTACAGTCATGACAACAACGAATTACTTAAGTATTCCTAAAGTAATGACAGCAGTGATACATTTACCTAAATGGAGGTACAGCTGTGACAGCTACGATACACTCACGTGCTTACTGGTACATCACGACAGCAACAATACAATTACGTAAGCTCTAGTACAGTCATGACAACAACGAATTACTTAAGTATTTCTAATGTAATAATAGAAGTGATATATTTACATAAATAGAGGTACAGCTGTGACAGCTAAGATACACTCACGTGCTTACTGGTACATCATGACAGCAACAATACAATTACGTAAGTTCTAGTACAGTCATGACAAAAACGAATTACGTAAATATTTCTAATGTAATGATAGCAGTGATACATTTACATAAATAGAGGTTCAGCTGTGACAGCTACGATACACTCACGTGCTTACTGGTACATCATGACAGCAACAATACAATTACATAAGTTCTAGTACAGACATGACAACAACGAATTACTCAAGTATTCCTAATGTAATGATAGCAGTGATACATTTACATAAATAGAGGTTCAGCTGTGACAGCTAAGATACACTCACGTGCTTACTGGTACATCATGACAGCAACAATACAATTACATAAGTTCTAGTACAGTCATGACCACAACGAATTACTTAAGTATTCCTAATGTAATGATAGCAGTGATACATTTACATAAATAGAGGTACAGCTGTGACAGCTACGATACACTCACGTGCTTACTGGTACATCATAACAGCAACAATACAATTACACAAGTTCTAGTACAGTCATGACAACAACGAATACCTAAGTATTCTTAATGTAATGATAGCAGTGATACATTTACATAAATAGAGGTACAGATGTGACAGCTACAATACACTCACGTGCTTACTGGTACATCATGGCAGCAACAATACAATTACATAAGTTCTAGTACAGTCATGACAACAACGAATTACTTAAGTATTTCTAATGTAATGATAGCAGTGATACATTTACATAAATAGAAGTTCAGCTGTGACAGCTACGATACACGTACGTACTTACTTGTACATCATGACAGCAACAATACAATTACGTAAGCTCTAGTACAGTCATGACAACAACGAATTACTTAAGTATTCATAATGTAATGATAGCAGTTATACATTTACATAAATGGAGGTACAGCTGTGACAGCTACGATACACTCACGTGCTTACTGGTACATCATGACAGCAACAATACAATTACGTAAGTTCTAGTACAGTCATGACAACAACGAATTACTTAAGTATTCCTAATGTAATGATAGCAGTGATACATTTACATAAATGGAGGTACAGCTGTGACAGCTACGATACACTCACGTGCTTACTGGTACATCATGACAGCAACAATACAATTACGTAAGTTCTAGTACAGTCATGACAACAACGAATTACTTAAGTATTTCTAATGTAATGATAGCAGTGATACATTTACATAAATAGAGGTTCAGCTGTGACAGCTACGATACACGCACGTGCTTACTGGTACATCATGACATCAACAATACAATTACGTAAGTTCTAGTACAGTCATGACAACAACGAATTACTTAAGTATTCCTAATGTAATGATAGCAGTGATACATTTACATAAATGGAGGTACAGCTGTGACAGCTACGATATACTCACGTGCTTACTGGTACATCATGACAGCAACAATACAATTACGTAAGCTCTAGTACAGTCATGACAACAACGACATACATAAATATTCCTAATGTAATGACAGCAGTGATACATTTACATAAATGGAGGTACAGCTGTGACAGCTACGATACACTCAAGTGCTTACTGGTACATCATGACAGCAACAATACAATTACGTAAGCTCTAGTACAGTCATGACAACAACGAATTACTTAAGTATTTCTAATGTAATAATAGCAGTGATACATTTACATAAATGGAGGTACAGCTGTGACAGCTACGATACACTCACGTGCTTACTGGTACATCATGACAGCAACAATACAATTACGTAAGTTCTAGTACAGTCATGACAACAACGAATTACTAAAGTATTTCTAATGTAATGATAGCAGTGATACATTTACATAGAGAGGTACAGCTGTGACAGCTACAATACACTCACGTGCTTACTGGTACATCATGACATCAACAATACAATTAAATTAGTTCTAGTACAGTCACGACAACAACGATATACTTAAGTATTCCTAATGTAATGACAGCAGTAATATATTTACATAAATGGAGGTACAGCTGTGACAGCTACGATACACTCACGTGCTTACTGGTACATCATGACAGAAACAATACAATTACGTAAGCTCTAGTACAGTCATGACAACAACGAATTACTTAAGTATTTCTAATGTAATGATAGCAGTGATACATTTACATAAATGGAGGTACAGCTGTGACAGCTACGATACACTCACGTGCTTACTGGTACATCATGACAGCCACAATACAATTACGTAAGCTCTAGTACAGTCATGACAACAACGAATTACTTAAGTATTTCTAATGTAATAATAGCAGTGATACATTTACATAAATGGAGGTACAGCTGTGACAGCTGCGATACAATCACGTGCTTACTGGTACATCATGACAGCAACAATACAATTACACAAGTTCTAGTACAGTCATGACAACAACGAATACCTAAGTATTCTTAATGTAATGATAGCAGTGATACATTTACATAAATAGAGGTACAGATGTGACAGCTACCATACACTCACGTGCTTACTGTTACATCATGACAGCAACAATACAATTAAGTAAGCTCTGTACAGTCATGACAAAAACGAATTACGTAAATATTTCTAATGTAATGATAGCAGTGATACATTTACATAAATAGAGGTACAGCTGTGACAGCTACAATACACTCACGTGCTTACTGGTACATCATGACATCAACAATACAATTAAATTAGTTCTAGTACAGTCACGACAACAACGATATACTTAAGTATTCCTAATGTAATGACAGCAGTAATATATTTACATAAATGGAGGTACAGCTGTGACAGCTACGATACACTCACGTGCTTACTGGTACATCATGACAGAAACAATACAATTACGTAAGCTCTAGTACAGTCATGACAACAACGAATTACTTAAGTATTTCTAATGTAATGATAGCAGTGATACATTTACATAAATAGAGGTACAGCTGTGACAGCTACGATACACTCACGTGCTTACTGGTACATCATGACAGCAACAATACAATTACACAAGTTCTAGTACAGTCATGACAACAACGAATACCTAAGTATTCTTAATGTAATGATAGCAGTGATACATTTACATAAATAGAGGTACAGATGTGACAGCTACAATACACTCACGTGCTTACTGGTACATCATGGCAGCAACAATACAATTACATAAGTTCTAGTACAGTCATGACAACAACGAATTACTTAAGTATTTCTAATGTAATGATAGCAGTGATACATTTACATAAATAGAGGTTCAGCTGTGACAGCTACGATACACGTACGTACTTACTTGTACATCATGACAGCAACAATACAATTACGTAAGCTCTAGTACAGTCATGACAACAACGAATTACTTAAGTATTCATAATGTAATGATAGCAGTTATACATTTACATAAATGGAGGTACAGCTGTGACAGCTACGATACACTCACGTGCTTACTGGTACATCATGACAGCAACAATACAATTACGTAAGTTCTAGTACAGTCATGACAACAACGAATTACTTAAGTATTCCTAATGTAATGATAGCAGTGATACATTTACATAAATGGAGGTACAGCTGTGACAGCTACGATACACTCACGTGCTTACTGGTACATCATGACAGCAACAATACAATTACGTAAGTTCTAGTACAGTCATGACAACAACGAATTACTTAAGTATTTCTAATGTAATGATAGCAGTGATACATTTACATAAATAGAGGTTCAGCTGTGACAGCTACGATACACGCACGTGCTTACTGGTACATCATGACATCAACAATACAATTACGTAAGTTCTAGTACAGTCATGACAACAACGAATTACTTAAGTATTCCTAATGTAATGATAGCAGTGATACATTTACATAAATGGAGGTACAGCTGTGACAGCTACGATATACTCACGTGCTTACTGGTACATCATGACAGCAACAATACAATTACGTAAGCTCTAGTACAGTCATGACAACAACGACATACATAAATATTCCTAATGTAATGACAGCAGTGATACATTTACATAAATGGAGGTACAGCTGTGACAGCTACGATACACTCAAGTGCTTACTGGTACATCATGACAGCAACAATACAATTACGTAAGCTCTAGTACAGTCATGACAACAACGAATTACTTAAGTATTTCTAATGTAATAATAGCAGTGATACATTTACATAAATGGAGGTACAGCTGTGACAGCTACGATACACTCACGTGCTTACTGGTACATCATGACAGCAACAATACAATTACGTAAGTTCTAGTACAGTCATGACAACAACGAATTACTAAAGTATTTCTAATGTAATGATAGCAGTGATACATTTACATAGAGAGGTACAGCTGTGACAGCTACAATACACTCACGTGCTTACTGGTACATCATGACATCAACAATACAATTAAATTAGTTCTAGTACAGTCACGACAACAACGATATACTTAAGTATTCCTAATGTAATGACAGCAGTAATATATTTACATAAATGGAGGTACAGCTGTGACAGCTACGATACACTCACGTGCTTACTGGTACATCATGACAGAAACAATACAATTACGTAAGCTCTAGTACAGTCATGACAACAACGAATTACTTAAGTATTTCTAATGTAATGATAGCAGTGATACATTTACATAAATGGAGGTACAGCTGTGACAGCTACGATACACTCACGTGCTTACTGGTACATCATGACAGCCACAATACAATTACGTAAGCTCTAGTACAGTCATGACAACAACGAATTACTTAAGTATTTCTAATGTAATAATAGCAGTGATACATTTACATAAATGGAGGTACAGCTGTGACAGCTGCGATACAATCACGTGCTTACTGGTACATCATGACAGCAACAATACAATTACGTAAGCTCTAGTACAGTCATGACAACAACGAATTACTTAAGTATTTCTAATGTAATAATAGCAGTGATACATTTACATAAATGGAGGTACAGCTGTGACAGCTACGATACACTCACGTGCTTACTGGTACATCATGACAGCAACAATACAATTACGTAAGTTCTAGTACAGTCATGACAACAACGAATTACTAAAGTATTCCTAATGTAATGATAGCAGTGATACATTTACATAAATAGAGGTACAGCTGTGACAGCCACGATACACTCACGTGCTTACTGTTACATCATGACAGCAACAATACAATTAAGTAAGCTCTGTACAGTCATGACAAAAACGAATTACGTAAATATTTCTAATGTAATGATAGCAGTGATACATTTACATAAATAGAGGTTCAGCTGTGACAGCTACGATACACTCACGTGCTTACTGGTACATCATGACAGCAACAATACAATTACATAAGTTCTAGTACAGACATGACAACAACGAATTACTCAAGTATTCCTAATGTAATGATAGCAGTGATACATTTACATAAATAGAGGTTCAGCTGTGACAGCTAAGATACACTCACGTGCTTACTGGTACATCATGACAGCAACAATACAATTACATAAGTTCTAGTACAGTCATGACAACAACGACATACATAAATATTCCTAATGTAATGACAGCAGTGATACATTTACATAAATAGAGGTACAGCTGTGACAGCTACGATACACTCACGTGCTTACTGGTACATCATGACAGCAACAATACAATTACACAAGTTCTAGTACAGTCATGACAACAACGAATACCTAAGTATTCTTAATGTAATGATAGCAGTGATACATTTACATAAATGGAGGTATAGCTGTGACAGCTACGATACACTCACGTGCTTACTGGTACATCATGACAGCACCAATACAATTACGTAAGCTCTAGTACAGTCATGACAACAACGAATTACTTAAGTATTCCTAAAGTAATGACAGCAGTGATACATTTACCTAAATGGAGGTACAGCTGTGACAGCTACGATACACTCACGTGCTTACTGGTACATCATGACAGCAACAATACAATTACGTAAGCTCTAGTACAGTCATGACAACAACGAATTACTTAAGTATTTCTAATGTAATAATAGAAGTGATATATTTACATAAATAGAGGTACAGCTGTGACAGCTACAATACACTCACGTGCTTACTGGTACATCATGACAGCAACAATACAATTACGTAAGTTCTAGTATAGTCATGACAAAAACGAATTACGTAAATATTTCTAATGTAATGATAGCAGTGATACATTTACATAAATAGAGGTTCAGCTGTGACAGCTACGATACACTCACGTGCTTACTGGTACATCATGACAGCAACAATACAATTACATAAGTTCTAGTACAGACATGACAACAACGAATTACTCAAGTATTCCTAATGTAATGATAGCAGTGATACATTTACATAAATAGAGGTTCAGCTGTGACAGCTAAGATACACTCACGTGCTTACTGGTACATCATGACAGCAACAATACAATTCCATAAGTTCTAGTACAGTCATGACAACAACGAATTACTTAAGTAATCCTAATGTAATGACAGCAGTGATACATTTACATAAATGGAGGTACAGATGTGACAGCTACGATACACTCACGTGCTTACTGGTACATCATGACAGCAACAATACACTTACATAAGTTCTAGTACAGACATGACAACAACGAATTACTTAAGTATTCCTAATGTAATGATAGCAGTGATACATTTACATAAATAGAGGTTCAGCTGTGACAGCTACGATACACTCACGTGCTTACTGGTACATCATGACAGAAACAATACAATTACGTAAGCTCTAGTACAGTCATGGCAACAACGAATTACTTAAGTATTTCTAATGTAATGATAGCAGTGATACATTTACATAAATAGAGGTACAGCTGTGAGAGCTACAATACACTCACGTGCTTACTGGTACATCATGACAGCAACAATACAATTACGTAAGTTCTAGTACAGTCATGACAAAAACGAATTACGTAAATATTTCTAATGTAATGATAGCAGTGATACATTTACATAAATAGAGGTTCAGCTGTGACAGCTACGATACACTCACGTGCTTACTGGTACATCATGACAGCAACAATACAATTACATAAGCTCTAGTACAGTCAGGACAACAACGAATTACTTAAGTATTCCTAATGTAATGATAGCAGTGATACATTTACATAAATAGAGGTTCAGCTGTGACAGCTACGATACACTCACGTGCTTACTGGTACATCATGACAGCAACAATACAATTACGTAAGCTCTAGTACAGTCATGACAACAACGAATTACTTAAGTATTCCTAAAGTAATGACAGCAGTGATACATTTACCTAAATGGAGGTACAGCTGTGACAGCTACGATACACTCACGTGCTTACTGGTACATCATGACAGCAACAATACAATTACGTAAGCTCTAGTACAGTCATGACAACAACGAATTACTTAAGTATTTCTAATGTAATAATAGCAGTGATATATTTACATAAATAGAGGTACAGCTGTGACAGCTACGATACACTCACGTGCTTACTGGTACATCATGACAGCAACAATACAATTACGTAAGCTCTGTACAGTCATGACAACAACGAATTACTTAAGTATTTCTAATTTAATAATAGCAGTGATACATTTACATAAATAGAGGTACAGATGTGACAGCTACAATACACTCACGTGCTTACTGGTACATCATGGCAGCAACAATACAATTACATAAGTTCTAGTACAGTCATGACAACAACGAATTACTTAAGTATTTCTAATGTAATGATAGCAGTGATACATTTACATAAATAGAGGTTCAGCTGTGACAGCTACGATACACGTACGTACTTACTCGTACATCATGACAGCAACAATACAATTACGTAAGCTCTAGTACAGTCATGACAACAACGAATTACTTAAGTATTCATAATGTAATGATAGCAGTTATACATTTACATAAATGGAGGTACAGCTGTGACAGCTACGATACACTCACGTGCTTACTGGTACATCATGACAGCAACAATACAATTACGTAAGTTCTAGTACAGTCATGACAACAACGAATTACTTAAGTATTTCTAATATAATAATAGCAGTATACTCTCATATAAATAGAGGTACAGTTTTGACAGCAACGACACACGTACGTACTTACTGGTACATCATGACAGCAACAATACAATTACGTTAGTTCTAGTACAGTCATGACAGCAACGACATACATAAGTATTGCTAAAGTAATGACATCAGTGATACTCCTACATAATCAGAGGTTCATTCTCATAGCTTAAACGGAGAAATGTCAACTGTTAATTTTCAACATAAGTGTTAAAATCTTTGGTCTTATTTAAGACCTTAGACATGCAAGTTGTAATTTATTCTCACCATGTTTTTGTAGATGTTATAAAATATACGAATGTCATAAATAGTTATATAACAAAAGAAAATTATGTTAACATAAAGTTGTGTTAGTGAACTACAAGGAACGTCGTCGAAGGAGGCCCAGTCCTGTCTCGTTGCCCAGTTCTGAGATATTTCATCTGAGCGATTAGGTCTGGGTGTTACTGTTCTGCTGTACCGAGAACCCTCTCTTCGCGTGAGTAGTAATTTCGGTATTCATTGTTCCTCAACCTTCTTTCCTTAGTAGGAGGTTGAAGGTACTTTATCCTGAGATAAAAATAGGAGTGTGATGCTAGAAGAAGTGTTAGGAAAAGCTCAGAATCGTAGATCTGGTTGGAAAATCGTGTCTCCATGACGAATCGTAGTCATGTCCAGGTGTTAGCATCGAGCTCCACCCCCTTTCAAAACTTACACTTGTCAACCAGTCGGGAGTCACGAGTTTAAAGCTAGATTTTCGGATGGGGATTAGACTCAACATGTTGGATTCTAGGTCTGCCCCCAACAGTCTGGGCGATTGGAAGTGAGCTATTAAGTGAAATTCCCTTCGTTCACCCGCTTCATGTTTCATCATCTTCTTTTCATTTTCGCGTGTAGAACCGTAAAATCTTAGTCCCTTATGGCAGTGCTTTGAATTTCCCTCTGTCCCCATTTTTCTTCTCCTAGTGACTTCTTCAAACTGCACTTTTACATATTCTTAATAGATTTTTGAACTTTACCTCTCTCTATTGTTAATACAGTAAGCGCCAAATTAAAGAGTTGTAAGATTTTATTTTATTTTATTTTATTTACATAGTTTTCTCTGCAGTAGTTAGAACCATGTTAGCAAAAACTAACCTCAAATGAAATACGTCAACACGAATATGCTGCAACAATTAAAAGTCGTCACAGCTGATCGATAAGTTAATAACAGCTGATTCAGTTTCAGTACTGTTTGTTTTGGCACACACTGTATTATAATGAACATATATGCGTATCTAGACCTTTGTCTATGTTATAATTAGTGACTGACAAATGATGGTCCATGCAAAGCGTCTATACAGGAATTTCCCAGCGTCGGTGAAGTGAATATATAACACAACACTTGAGTTAGGAGAACTAACAGTCCATACTGTGAGAGCTGGGCCGAGCTCGAATACAATCAATACAAATAGGCCCTCCAGTGCTTACAAGTAATATACACCGCTTGGACATAATGAAGGGCTGAAGGGCCGCCCTCTCTATGACAACGGCAGGAATGTAAGACAGGCTATTTAGTGGTTTTTATTGCTATCTGGTCCAATGTTAAGCACATAATAACAATGTCCGTCATGAGAGCATTGTTAAGGGACGGTAAATTAACAACGACTAAGAGGGGGCGTGTAGTAATGTGCAAATTGGGGACTGAATATTTCTTATTGCTGTCCAATCCGATGTTAGATTACTGCGAAGAGATAGAGTTCAAGGTTGACCTTCCAGAGGGCAGTAAATAAACTCCCAGCAATCAATAAGCGAAGTTAACTAAAATGCTTTCTTAGATGTAATAATGGAAAACTAAGATATTTCTATACATGTTTTTATTTCGAACTGGGATATATTTACATCCTTAATGAACTAGAATGTATGTAAATATTAATTCATTGGATACGTTTTCAGAAGTAACAATGTAAAACTACAACAAGCAACAATATACAACACTACAAAAATATATCTATATTGCTATAAGAATTAAATAATGGGGTAATTTATACAAACGGTAATTTAAACCCAGAATACGGTTTTATAAATAGGAATTTATATCTAGTATATCTTTATAGCTATTGTATATTATTACTAGAATTGTATTTTAGATAATGTGAATTTCAATCTAGAATTTACTTCTACAAATAGGAACGCATAGGTGAAATATTTATATAGCTAAAGCAATCTAATACTATGATTATTCTATCATGTATTAACTTTAAACTAGATTTTACTTTTACAAATAGGAATTTATCACTAGAATATTTTATAGCTAAAGCAATCTAATGATATGATTATTTTATCATGTATTAACTTTAAACTAGAATTTACTTTTACAAATAGGAATTTATCGTTAGAATATTTTATAGCTAAAGCAATCTAATGATATGATTATTTTATCATGTATTAACTTTAAACTAGATTTTACTTTTACAAATAGGAATTTATCATTAGAATATTTTATAGCTAAAGCAATCTAATGATATGATTATTTTATCATGTATTAACTTTAAACTAGAATTTACTTTTACAAATAGGAATTTATCATTAGAATATTTTATAGCTAAAGCAATCTAATGATATGATTATTTTATCATGTATTAACTTTAAACTAGGTTTTACTTTTACAAATAGGAATTTATCATTAGAATATTTTATATCTAAAGCAATCTAATGATATGATTATTTTATCATCTATTAACTTTAAACTAGAATTTACTTTTACAAATAGGAATTTATCATTAGAATATTTTATAGCTAAAGCAATCTAATGATATGATTATTTTATCATGTATTAACTTTAAACTAGAATTTACTTTTACAAATAGGAATTTATCATTAGAATATTTTATAGCTAAAGCAATCTAATGATATGATTATTTTATCATGTATTAACTTTAAACTAGGTTTTACTTTTACAAATAGGAATTTATCATTAGAATATTTTATATCTAAAGCAATCTAATGATATGATTATTTTATCATGTATTAACTTTAAACTAGAATTTACTTTTACAAATAGGAATTTATCATTAGAATATTTTATAGCTAAAGCAATCTAATGATATGATTATTTTATCATGTATTAACTTTAAACTATAATTTACTTTTACAAATAGGAATTTATCATTAGAATATTTTATAGCTAAAGCAATCTAATGATATGATTATTTTATCATGTATTAACTTTAAACTAGAATTTACTTTTACAAATAGGAATTTATCATTAGAATATTTTATAGCTAAAGCAATCTAATGATATGATTATTTTATCATGTATTAACTTTAAACTAGAATTTACTTTTACAAATAGGAATTTATCATTAGAATATTTTATAGCTAAAGCAATCTAATGATATGATTATTTTATCATGTATTAACTTTAAACTAGAATTTACTTTTACAAATAGGAATTTATCATTAGAATATTTTATAGCTAAAGCAATCTAATGATATGATTATTTTATCATGTATTAACTTTAAACTAGAATTTACTTTTACAAATAGGAATTTATCATTAGAATATTTTATAGCTAAAGCAATCTAATGATATGGTTATTTTATCATGTATTAACTTTAAACTATAATTTACTTTTACAAATAGGAATTTATCATTAGAATATTTTATAGCTAAAGCAATCTAATGATATGATTATTTTATCATGTATTAACTTTAAACTAGAATTTACTTTTACAAATAGGAATTTATCATTAGAATATTTTATAGCTAAAGCAATCTAATGATATGATTATTTTATCATGTATTAACTTTAAACTAGAATTTACTTTTACAAATAGGAATTTATCATTAGAATATTTTATATCTAAAGCAATCTAATGATATGATTATTTTATCATGTATTAACTTTAAACTAGAATTTACTTCTACAAATAGGAATGGATAGGTGAAATATTTTTATAGCTGTAGCAAAACTAACACTAGGATTATTTACTTTAAACTGGAATTTACTTTTACAAATAGGAATTTATCATTAGATTATTTCATAGCTATAGCAATCTAATACTAGGATTATTTTACGATGAATTAACTTTAAACTAGATTTTACTTTTACAAATAGGAATTTATCATTAGAATATTTCATAGCTATAGCAATCTAATACTAAGATTATTTTATCATGTACTAACTTTAAACTAGATTTTCCTTTTGCAAATAGGAATTTATCATTAGAATATTTCATAGCCATAGCAATCTAATACTAGGATTATTTTATCATGTACTAACTTTAAACTAGATTTTCCTTTTGCAAATAGAAATTCATAACTAAAATATTTTTATAACTATAGCAATATAATATTAGTATGATATTATACATGTAGCAATGTAACTATAATTAATTATAGAAGTAGGATTTTATAACCAGAATTTCTGTATAATTAAATTTTAGTTAAAAATCTTGATAACCTCAATGCATGTCTTAATTTAAAATTAAATGGATGTTATTTGTGAACATTATAAAATTACTATATTTGCAACAACTTATAAATCTTTAATGAAGCAGGTACGTATAATTAATACGTATACTTATTATATTCATTTAAATGAAATTTTAGTTTATGGAATATTGTTTGTATGTGAGAATTTATTTTTCCGTTTGGGAAATGTCATTTTGTAGGATAGGTTTAAACAGTTAGATTTTAAAAGATGTTTCTATAAACATTAAAAAAAAAGTTTTCAAATATTAAAGATTTATGTTATATACATTTATAGAGCAACATTTTAAATCTGTCAACTTTATAATGTAGAACTTGATCTCTTTCTACCGAATAGAATTTAAAGCTTGATTTATTATTAGATCGATTAGTTCCATAATTGATTTCATAGTCATTAGTTAGATTTCTAGAAATTACTTATATTACTTTGAAATTGAAGAAATAGAAAACATAAGGGGGTGTCAAATATTTTGCTAAAATTATACGCTTTTGGGAAAACATTACAAACCTTTATATATCGTATCTAAACTCGAAACGTATAAACCGTAAGTCGATATCGTTGCGGAAATAAAATTTAAGCTTGTGCTTTGAATAGAAAGTTGTCTTTTTCAAGATGTATGTATAATATATATGTATTACGTATGTGTTTGGGTTCAGATTGAGTGTGTTTATTGTGGCGCGTTGGTTTCACCTCCGAGTGGGATTGCAAGCAGGGCCTAATCACTTGCAGTATATTTCAGGACAAGCTTTATTCTCTGTCAGCTGGGTGTCTCAGCGTTCATGCATTATGGAATGTGCAGGGGACACGCTAGGGGGTGACTTCCTCCCTTCCGTCTTCACTTCTCGTCATGACACGTTTTGTTTCCGACTCCTTCTCTGCTACCACGCTTCTTCAAACATTAAGACAAGCGCCTGATAAATTCACTATGTAATATTCCGTAAAATTATAAACCTAGTGTAGCTTGTATTACACAAACGCGGTGCACGTTCATGAAGAAAATAGGCTACACTCTCTATGCGATTTAAACAACTACCATTTTAAAGAAAACACATTTAAACAAAATTAGTTTTGTTTCGTTATTGAATTAGAGACTGTTTTTATATGTTATAAAATATAGTAATTTAATATTATCTCGTGTATTATTTCATTACTATTAATTTGTATTTATTATCATTAATATATATTTCGCCAGATACACTTACAAACAAACACACACATATGCTTATCTATCACTCACTAATCACTGCTTATCACCCAGTAGGACTGTCCACTAGCCACTACTCACTATGGACTACGCACTACCCACTAGTCACTACCCACCATCCACTAGCCACTATTCAGAGCTCACTAGGACTATCCGCAATACGCTTGGCACTGCTCACAACCCACTAGGACTATCCGTCAACCACTAGCCCCTGCTCACCGCCCACTAGAATTATCCACCACCCATTAGGACTATATACCTCCCACTAGGCTTATCCACTACCCACTAACCACCGTTCACCAACTACTAGGACGGTCCACCACCCACTAACACTATAAGATTACACCTCCCACTAGCCTCAGCTCACAACCTACTAGGACTATCCATCAACAGCTAAGACTAAATGAATACATCTCCCACTAGCTTCTGCTCACAACCCACTAGGACTATCCATCAACCACTAAGATTATAAGACTACACCTCCCACTAGCCTCAGCTCACAACCTATTAGAACTATCCATCAACCACTAAGACTATAAGACTACACCTTCCACTAGCCGCTGCTCGTAACCCACTAGGAATATCCATCAGCCACTAAGAATATAGGACTACACCGCCAATTAACCTCTGCTCACAACCTACTAACACTATCCATCAACCACTAGGTCTGTAGGACTACACCACCCATCAACCTCTGCTCACAACCCACTAGGACTATCCATCAACCACTAATCCCTCCTCACCGCCTATTAGGATTATCCACCACCCACTAGCCACTACTCAATAATTGAGATGTAGTGGGATTATCTACAATCATATGTCACTGCTCACAAAATATTAGCCCCTTCTCACCGTCGACTAGGCTTATCCACCACCCACAAGGACTGACTATACAACTCCCACTAGGATTATCCACCATCCACCAGGCACTGTTCCCCACCTACTAGGACTGTCCACCACCCACTAAGACTATAGGTTTACACCTCCCACTAGTCTCTGTTCACAATCCACTAGGATTATACAGCTCCCACTAGGGCTATCTCCCAACTACTAGGACTGTCTACCACCCACTAAGACTAAGGGCCTAATCCTGCCAGTAGTCACTGATCACCACCCAGTAGGGCTGTCTATCACTATGAATATCCATCCCCCCCACTTTGACCATCCACCACTAATAATGACTATCTATCACCCGATAGTTACCACCAGGTACCAACAAGCGATTATCCATCACTCTCTAGCAACTAACCGCTACCTACTAGCGACTAATGATAGCAACCGCCCACTACTAAAGAGCCTCTACCCATTAGTACTACCCACTAACAACTTTCCTCTAGCCACTATCTATTAACGACTTCCCCTAGCCCACTCAGCCGACATTAACTTCTATAAGATTCTGACTTACAGAATAAAGAGTGTAACTTCAAAATAGTTTTTCGGATAATTTCAAATAATTTCGTTTTTCTTACGGAATATTAATTGATAAATTGATTTAAAAACTGACAAACACAATAGTTTAAAATTTTTTTGACAAAATCTTTATTCGAAAATCAAAGCTAAAACGTCTGTAAAATATTCCTTAGAATAACCTAGTAAGTTTGTAGGCCTATACATCTGAAAACAATATTTTTCTTTAAAAGAATAATAAATAAAATAATTAGAAAAAAGTTTAACACACTCATGGGATCTAAAAAGGATCTTGATTCTGTAATTCTTTGTATTTTGTCGTTGACGAGTATTTTGTATTTTGTCGCACCCTACAGAAAAAGGGGAAAAAGTGCTAGACAACCCTGCAGTGTTAATAAACGGCAAACAGATAGGAATGACAAAATTGATGATACATGAAAGGGTATAAAAATTAGCAGGACGTGTAAGGGGACAGCTAATAACATAGGTGAAGGGACTGGTGCTGGTACTGGCCGTTTATACAGCTCTAATGACTGGCGGGGAGGGTTGACTGGCTGGCACGCGACGGCTTCAATGCATTGTGCGACGCCTCAGTGCCTTGAGTACAGCCGACGCCAAAATTACAGCACGTCCATCAAGCTGCTTTAAAAATGTTCCGAGTCATGTTCATCAATATTTTCCAAGGTAATGTCTTTCTCTGCGTAGTAGACACCTCTCCATTAGCCAGACAAACCTCTTGACAAACCTATCTGCCAGCATATCTACCGAGGCGATGCTTTGATTATCCTACTTTTCTTGTATTAGGCGATGATTGTGTTATTTCCATGGCCCTATATATTTTTATCATGGGCTTATCCGTTTTCTTACAAGGCGTGGCGTGTAGAAACCTCTCAAAGAATAAGTAACTGTCCTATATTCCGTCAAGAGGATTTTACCTCCGTACCCTAATCCTATGAATTGCTCCCATCGATCTTCGTTGAGACTCGTCTTCAAAGTACAAAGCCTACTTTAAGCACCACACTACAGGTTTCTGTCTGTGGGCCAGAGCTGACCACTCATATAGTCCACTCATTATTAAACACTGATGCTGAACCTTATGTACCACGATGCTAAGCTTATGGCAAGATTAGAGGCTGAGTTTCAGGCTTTTTTCTTAATTCTTGAAATCTTTATTAAAATGTAATTCGTCGTTTCAAAATCTTTTTAAAACTTAACGATATTCACAAAACCTATGAATATAAGGTGTTGTCATTTTCATACGTAGTTTATGTGATCATACTAAAGCTTATAAATCTACTCAACAAATTAAAAGTCAAAGTAAATACTGCAGAATTATAGCAAAAGATCGCCAGAAGTAAAATGAATATTCGTAAAATTAAAGCAAAAGATTCCTAGAATTAAAACAAAAATTGCCAGAAGTAATATGAACATTCCTAGAATTACAGCAACCATTGCTAGAAGCAATATGAACATTCCCAGAATTAATGCAACCATTGCCAGAAGTCGAATGAACATTCCCAGAATTAAAGCAACCATTGCTAGAAGTAATATGAACATTCCTAGAATTAAAGCAACCACTGTTAGAAGTAATATGAACATTCTTAGAATTAAAGCAACCATTGCCAGAAGTAATATGAACATTCCTAGAATTAAAGCAAACATTGGCAGAAGTAATTCCATCACCCTAGAATTAAATCAACCCTAGCCAGAAGTAATATTAACATTTGCCGAATTAAAGCAACCATTACCAGAAGTAATATAAACATTCCTAGAATTAAAGCAACCATTGCCAGAAGTAATATTAACATTTGCAGAATTAAAGCAACCATTGCCAGAAGTAATAGGAACATTCCTAGAATTAAAGCAAACATTGGCAGTAGTAATTCCATCACCCTAGAATTAAATCAACCATTGCCAGAAGTAATATTAACATTTGCAGAATTAAAGCAACCATTACCAGAAGTAATATGAACATTCCTAGAATTAAAGCAACCATTGCCAGAAGTAATATTAACATTTGCCGAATTAAAGCAACCATTACCAGAAGTAATATAAACATTTCCAGAATTGAAGCAACCAGAAATAATATGAAAATTCATATAACAAACATTTCCCGGAATAAAATATTTATTTCGAAATTGAAAAAAAGCAGTAGGTCTCACCCCATTAGATTATATTTAACATTTTGATTTTATGTTTATCAACATTCAAATACGAAAAATAAGCATTGTAAATTATTCTAAAGTAAACATTGTAAATGCAGAGAAAAAAACCTTTATAGAAATCCATTAAAACTCGTAAAAGGTAAAAAAAATTACGTAACTAAAATAAACTTGACTAGAAAGAAAAGTAAAACTGTAGCAGTCGAATGTATATTAAGAAGAAAAATGCACATTTCTAACCGAAAAATAAACCTTTTTATAAATAAAATAACTACTCCCAAATAATTTAACTACTACAAATATTTATAAACGTTAAGCATACTTGTCCAGGCGTAAAGCAAACATTGTCGGGCGTAAAAGAAATTGCCAGAAGTTAAGTAGACATTATACAAATAGAATATTCGTTGTCATACTTAAAACTAGCATTGGCAGACGTAAAGACAACACTGCCAAGCATAAGCACAAATTGGCAAACGTAATCAGAAATTGCCAAAAGTAAAGAAAACATTGTAGAAGTAAAATAAACATTACCGGACTTAAAGCTAACATTGACATACGTAAAGTAAAATAACCAGAAGTAAAGTAAACATTCCGGCAGTGAAATTAACATTCCCATATGTAAACTTTATTTCTAGACGTTAGGTAGACTAAACATTTTAGAGGCAAAATAAACATGACCAGATTTAAAGCTAACATTGACATACTTAACGCAAAACAACCAGAATTAAAGTAAACATTCCGGCAGTGAAATTAACATTCCCAGATCTAACTTTATTTCTAGACGTTAGGTAAACATTTTACAGGTAAAATAAACATGACCAGACTTAAAGCTAAGATTGACATACTTAACGCAAAACAACCAGAATTAAAGTCAACATTCCGGCAGTGAAATTAACATTCCCAGATGTAAACTGTTCTAGACGTTAGGTAAACATTTTAAAGGTAAAATAAACATTACGGCAGTGAAATTAACATTCCCAGATGTAAACTTTATTTCTAGACGTTAGTTAAACATTTTAAAGGTAAAATAAACATGACCAGACTTAAAGCTAACATTGACATACTTAACGCAAAACAACCAGAATTAAAGTAAACATTCCGGCAGTGAAATTAACATTCCCAGATCTAACTTTATTTCTAGACGTTAGGTAAACATTTTACAGGTAAAATAAACATGACCAGACTTAAAGCTAAGATTGACATACTTAACGCAAAACAACCAGAATTAAAGTCAACATTCCGGCAGTGAAATTAACATTCCCAGATGTAAACTGTTCTAGACGTTAGGTAAACATTTTAAAGGTAAAATAAACATTACGGCAGTGAAATTAACATTCCCAGATGTAAACTTTATTTCTAGACGTTAGTTAAACATTTTAAAGGTAAAATAAACATGACCAGACTTAAAGCTAACATTGACATTCTTAACGCAAAACAACCAGAATTAAAGTCAACATTCCGGCAGTGAAATTAACATTCCCAGATGTAAACTGTATTTCTAGACGTTAGGCAAACATTTTAGAGATAAAATAAACATTACCAGACTTGAAATCAACATTTACAGACGTAAAATAAAATTGCCAGGCGTAAACAGAACTTGTCAGAAGTAAAGTGAAAATTGTAGAATTAAACTCTGTAGAAGTAAAATAGGCATTGCCAGGTTTAGAGTTAACATTTACATGGTTTGAAATGCTTTTTCAAGTAAATACCTATGCCCTCGTATTTATGAACTTCCAGCCCCAGCAATAAACATTAAATCATAATTTTGGTTTAATTTAAATTTTTGGTTTTACTGTGACAAATGAAAACGCAAACTGTACATACCTATGTAAAGTTCGGTGACTCTTCAGTAATTCTTATTGGTCTTAAACTTATTCTGAAAGATTCCTGTGTTATCATTCAGGGGGACTTTTTATGAGCTCATAAGTAACTTTGACGTGACATGCTGTAATCACCTCCTGCTTCTGGTATCAGACAATCAGATCTGTATCTTGCTCCAAACTTAGATCTTCCCCTTATCGTTATTCGGGTGTGGCGGTAGACACATTCCTACACGTTTCCCATACAGAATAGGTTTACTCCTTCTGTATATTCATGACCAGGGAGTCCTAAACTTCTTGTGTAATATAGTTAGTACTTTACATATTCTTCACAGGTGATGGTAGCCATATTGTTTGGTCGAGATGAGCACGGGTTTGTGTTCACTCGTCAGCTAATGCACATTTAGGCCCACTCATCACAGCTCAGTGATTGCTCATTAAATAAATACCTTGTTTAATTACCAGCATTGTTGTGCAGAACAAATCATACCGCTTCTGTTGTATCAGCGTGCACGTAATATGACGTCACAGGGTAGTTACTGTAATTATTATGGAATGGTAGCTCTTTCCTTGTGCCCACGATTATTCATCAAGAAAGAATGTGGTGATCCTGGTACCGTCCATGAGTCTGTATTATTATATTCATATAATTTATTGATATCGATAAGTCACACACACAAAGTTCTACGTGACCATGGTCATTCACGTCGAACGTGGATGTAACCAATCTATACGTGATAGTGTCTTTACAGTAACCATTTTACGGTTGTTGTAACACCTAGCGCTGAGCTCTAGATGAAGCCCACTTAGGTATACGCTGTACGTGATCATGGCCATTCACGTTGCACGTGGTGTGACTAATGTATATGTGATAGTGTCTTTACAGTAACCATTTTAAGGTTGTTGTAACACCTAGCGCTGAGCTCTAGATGAAGCCCTTGTAGGTATACGCTGTACGTGATCATGGCCATTCACGTTGACGTGGTGTGACTAATGTATATGTGATAGTGTCTTTACAGTAACCATTTTAAGGTTGTTGTAACACTTAGCGCTGAGCTCTAGATGAAGCCCTCGTAGGTATGTGCTGTACGTGATCATGGCCATTCACTTTGCACATGGTGTGACTAATGTATACGTGATAGTGTCTTTACAGTAACCATTTTACGGTTGTTGTAACACCTAGCGCTGAGCTCTAGATGACGCCCTCGTAGGTATACGCTGTACGTGATCATGGTCATTCACTTTGCACGTGGTGTGACTAATGTATACGTGATAGTGTCTTTACAGTAACCATTTTACGGTTGTTGTAACACCTAGCGCTGAGCTCTAGATGAAGCCCTCGTAGGTATGTGCTGTACGTGATCATGGCCATTCACTTTGCACGTGGTGTGACTAATGTATACGTGATAGTATCTTTACAGTAACCATTTTACGGTTCTTGTAACACCTAGCCCTGAGCTCTAGATGAAGCCCTCGTAGGTATGTGCTGTACGTGATCATAGTCATTCACTTTGCACGTGGTGTGACTAATGTATACGTGATAGTGTCTTTACAGTAACCATTTTACGGTTGTTGTAACACCTAGCGCTGAGCTCTAGATGAAGCCCTCGTAGGTATGTGCTGTACGTGATCATGGCCATTCACTTTGCACGTGGTGTGACTAATGTATACGTGATAGTATCTTTACAGTAACCATTTTACGGTTCTTGTAACACCTAGCCCTGAGCTCTAGATGAAGCCCTCGTAGGTATGTGCTGTACGTGATCATAGTCATTCACTTTGCACGTGGTGTGACTAATGTATACGTAATAGTGTCTTTACAGTAACCATTTTACGGTTGTTGTAACATCTAGCGCTGAGCTCTAGATGAAGCCCTCGTAGGTATGTGCTGTACGTGATCATAGTCATTCACTTTGCACGTGGTGTGACTAATGTATACGTAATAGTGTCTTTACAGTAACCATTTTACGGTTGTTGTAACATCTAGCGCTGAGCTCTAGATGAAGCCCTCGTAGGTATGTGCTGTACGTGATCATGGCCATTCACGTTGCACGTGGTGTGACTAATTTATACGTGATAGTGTCTTTACAGTAACCATTTTACGGTTGTTGTAACATCTAGCGCTGAGCTCTAGATGAAGCCCTCGTAGGTATGTGCTGTACGTGATCATGGCCATTCACGTTGCACGTGGTGTGACTAATGTATACGTGATAGTGTCTTTACAGTAACCATTTTACGGTTGTTGTAACATCTAGCGCTGAGCTCTAGATGAAGCCCTCGTAGGTATGTGCTGTACGTGATCATGGCCATTCACGTTGCACGTGGTGTGACTAATGTATACGTGATAGTGTCTTTACAGTAACCATTTTACGGTTGTTGTAACACCTAGCGCTGAGCTCTAGATGAAGCCCTCGTAGGTATGTGCTGTACGTGATCATGGCCATTCACGTTGCACGTGGTGTGACTAATGTATAGGTAATAGTGTCTTTACAGTAACCATTTTACGGTTGTTGTAACATCTAGCGCTGAGCTCTAGATGAAGCCCTCGTAGGTATGTGCTGTACGTGATCATGGCCATTCACGTTGCACGGGGTGTGACTAATGTATACGTGATAGTGTCTTTACAGTAACCATTTTACGGTTGTTGTAACATCTAGCGCTGAGCTCTAGATGAAGCCCTCGTAGGTATGTGCTGTACGTGATCATGGCCATTCACGTTGCACGTGGTGTGACTAATGTATAGGTAATAGTGTCTTTACAGTAACCATTTTACGGTTCTTGTAACACCTAGCGCTGAGCTCTAGATAAAACCCTCGTAGGTAGCTATGTGCTGTACGTGATCATGGTCATTCACTTTGCACGTGGTGTGACTAATGTATACGTGATAATGACTTTCCAGTAACTATTTTACGGCTGTTGTAACACCTAGCGCTGAGCTCTAGATAAAGGCCCTCGTAGGTATGTGCTGTACGTGATCATGGCCATTCACGTTGCACGTGGTGTGACTAATGTATACGTGATATTGTCTTTACAGTAACCATTTTACGGTTCTTGTAACACCTAGCGCTGATGTCTAGATGAAGCCCTCGTAGGTATACCCTGTACGTGACCATGGCCATTCACTTAGCACATGTTGTGACTAATGTATACGTGATAATGACTTTCCAGTAACCATATAAAGTGATTACAGGCGGTTGTAACACCTAACTCCGAACTGTAAATGAAGCGCGCGCAGGAATACGTTGTACGTGATCATGGCCGTTCAGTAGGCTCAGCACGTTGCACGTGTCAACGAACTTCCCACTAACCATGTTTTCGGTCTTTAACTTTGACGAGGCCCACGGAACTCCTGATTCAACCCTAAACATCCGCCTCATCTTCCCATTGAAGATCACAAAAGTGACGTGTGGATTACGAATTCACCCTTGACACATATTTGTGAGTCGGCGACTGTGACTAAGGTTTTCGGAGGGGAGGGTAGCGAGGGGGTAGGGTACGAAATCTGATTGCTACCGCTTCAATGCTCCCCACCCTTACAATCAATGTCTCTCTCCCTCACGCACTCCTACGCATCATGCCACGCCCCAGCGCACACAGACAAACAACCTTAGCCGTCCCCCTCTTAGCGTACGCATACGCGTTCAGCTTCCTCAGTCTCCAAACACTTAATTAGACCACTTTATCGCAATATTTATTCAAAAATATAAAAGTAAAAGAGGTTGTCTGGCAATAAAGCGCACCAAGACGCAACTAAAATTACATTTCCTATGTTACTACTCACTGCCTTATAGCATTGTTAAATACTCGTACGTTGAGTATTAAATAAAATTCTAATAAATGCAACGTCAGCACACTAAAACAAGAGTTCTTCAACGATTCTCGATGTTTCCTTTAAGCTTGTTAGTTCAATGACTACAGCGTAAAGCAATAACAATTGAAAAGGAATAAGTGGGTTAAAGCCTCAGTACTTACGGTCTTTAGAGTGGTTGTATACATTGCAACCTATGATACTCAAAGGCTTTACTTAAGGCAATAAGTTTAAGCTGTGACTCTTTGTATGGTTGCAAACTTTCACTGACTTTGAAAGTGAAACATGAGAGCTGTTTAAATTCTATTCTTAAATCCGCCCGTAAAAAAGACTAGCGCGTTAAACGTAGAAATCGTTGAAGGCTAAAGAACCTTGTAAGGCTGAAGGGACCTTGGTGGTCTGTAGGAACCTCTGAAAGCAGTAGGAACCTCTGAAAGCTGTAGGTACCTTGGTGGACTGTAAGAACCTCGGTAAGCTGTAGTAATCGTGGTGGACTGTTAGAACCTCAGAAAGCTGTAGGAGCCTTGGAAGCCTGTAAGAACTTTGGTGGACTGTAGGAGCCTCGAAAGAATGTAGGTACCACGGAAGGCTGTAGGAACCACAGAAAGCAGCAAAAAACGTGGTAAACTGTAGGAGCGTCATAGATCTATAGGAACCCCGAAAGCCTGTAAGAACCTTGGGGAACTGTAGGAACGTCAGGGAGCTGTAGGAACCTCGGCAGGTTGTAAGAACCTTGGTGGAATGCAGGAAACTCAAAAGACTGTGGAGATCTTGTTGGGCTGTAGGACACTCAAAAGGTTACAAGAACTTTGGTGGATTGTAGGAAACTCAGAAGGCTACAAGTACCTTAGTGGACTGTAGGAAACACAGAAGGCTACAAGATCTTGGTGGACTGTAGGTAAATCAGAAGGTTCTTGGAACCTTGTTGGACTTTAGGAAAATCAGAAGGCTACAAAATTTTGGTGGACTGTAGGAAACTCAGAAGGCTCTAGGAATCTTGATGGACTGTAGGAATCTCAGAAGGCTATAAAATCTTGGTGAACTGTAAGAAACTCAAAAGGCTCTAGGAACCTTGTTGGACTGTAGGAAAATCAGAAGGCTACAAAAGTTTGGTGGACTGTAGGAAACTCAGAAGGCTCTAGGAACCTTGTTGAACTGTAGGAAAATCAGAAGGCTACAAAATTTTGGTGGACTGTAGGAAACTCAGAAGGCTCTAGGAATCTTGATGGACTGTAGGAAACTCAGAAGGCTATAAAATTTTGGTGGACTGTAGGAAACTCAGAAGGCTCTAGGAACCTTGTTGGACTGTAGGAAACTCAGAAGGCTACAAGATCTGGTGAACTGTAAGAAACTCAAAAGGCTCTAGGAACCTTGTTGGACTGTAGGAAAATCAGAAGGCTACAAGTTCTTGGTGGAATGTAAGAAACTCAGAAGGCTCTAGAAACCTTGTTGGACTGTAGGAAATTCAGAAAGCTGTATGAACCTTGGTGGACTTTAGGAAACCCAGAAGGCTCTAGGAAACTTGTTGGACTTTAGGAAACTCAGAAAGCTATATGAACCTTGGTGGACTTTAGGAAACTCAGAAGGCTCTAGGAAACTTGTTGGACTTTAGGAAACTCAGAAAGCTGTATGAACCTTGGTGGACTGCAGGAAACTCAGAAAGCTGTATGAACCTTGGTGGACTTTAGGAAACTCAGAAGGCTCTAGGAAACTTGTTGGACTTTAGGAAACTCAGAAAGCTGTATGAACCTTGGTGGACTACAGGAAACTCAGATGGCTGTAGCAACCTTGGAAGGCAACAGGAACTAGGATGGCTATAGAAGTCTTGGTGGACTCCAGGAGCCTTGAAATGCTGTAAAAATCTAGAAAGGACGAAGGAACTTTGGCAGAATATAGGACCCTTGGAATCGACCTTTTCAAACATTTTATTGGAAATGAACCTTTGAATTTTAAAAATATACGATTAATATTGCACATAAATAAGCTTTAGCGATATTTAATTTTGTCCTACATTACAATGGATCATAAAGCTTCTAAATGCTCTGGATGGTTGTAAGCGAGGAAACTACCGGCATCAGACACATTACGTAAAACATTTATTTTGTATAACTAAATAAACTATTTTAAACTAATCGTGTAAATATTCGTACATGCCATAAATGTTCATCGACGGACACAAGCTTATTGTAACTGGAAAAGGAAAACAGTATCGTAGGTCTATTTCAGAACCAAATAACTTTTGTAAAAGGAATGGGGAAACGTTTTGGATGCGTACAGTTAGCGAAAAATGTTTATATAAACGTAGGTCCGGAAAGGCTTCGTTAAGGAGTTACGGCGACCATGTTTGCCTGGCTTGTAGGGTTCACTGGAAATATTTCGAAATAAATTGAAAGATAAATTTGATGGTTCTCTTCTTCACCGGAAAAACTAAAAACAATACCGATTCCTGGGACGTTGGCTTGACTGCAGTGTGTGTGTGTGTGTGTGTGTGTGTCTGTGTGTGTGTGTGCGTGCGTGTGCGTGCGTGCGCGCGCGCGCCTATGTGTGTGTGGGGGGGGGGGGTGAGTGTGTGTGGGTGTGTATGTGTGTTTGTGTGTGTATGTGTGTGTGTGTGTGTGTGTGTGTGTGTGTGCGTGTGTTTTTTTAAATAAGTAGTTGTGAAAAGAGAGGTTTTGTTGTAGGTCCTATAGTGTTTTGGGTTAACATAATATTATTAAATGACGAGTGTATGACATTTTGAATTAAAATACCTAATTCAGAGTTATTTCAGATCTGAAAATAGTACATAAGGGTGTTAATTTTAGAATGTGTTCCGTTCAATATAGGTACTAACAAACAAACCAACGGTTCTGTTAGTAACGTGTCAACGTGCTACTAGGGTCGCGATTAGATCTTTAGGGAGAAATATAATTTACGCCACTGAATATCAGTGGCACTCAGAAGGGAGCCAAGAGGTCCTGGGCCCCCCTCGTCATTCTTATAAGAAAAGAATTACGCACATTATCCTACAGTGGAAAAGGTATCGTACGCATGCGCCTTATATAAATTGAACTACCAAGATGGACCAATAGATAAGTGTTATCAATACATTTATTATTGTTATTTGTGCCTGAGGCGTTAGGAGCATTAGTTAATTAGAAAATAAAATTTTAATAATATTTAAATGCATCAATAATAGAAGTTTCAGGAATATCCCTTAAAAGTACACAGTTGTTGAGCTAAGTAAAAAAAAGTATTCATTGTTGTTTATTTGATTGATTTGAAGAATATTAGAACCGAGTTGATGTCCCCCCTGTTATTGATGTCCTTGCCCCCTTAACGAAATAATTGGAGCACCGCTGGCCTACATGTCTTTTTTTTTAACTTTTGTATCGCATTTTGTTTGGCTTTGTTAAAAAACACTACAATTCATGTTTATTGACCGATTGCCTATTGATGCGTTGGTTGGTTTAGGGTAGGCTAGGTAGGTTATGTTGTATTAGGTTGGGCTAGGCTAGGAAGGGTTAGATTAGGTAATTTTAGGTTATGTTGGTTAGGCTACGTTAACTTAGATTAGACTGGGCTAGGTTAGGTTACAGTTGTATCTGTACAGTTGTTTTAAAATTTATTACAAGTTAAAAAGAAAGCTTTGAAAGACTTAGTTTGTGGACTTACTAAATCATCGTTAATATTTTAATTCTGTTATCTTCCTCCCGTAGTTCGTAAAAATACCACAGTCAATGGTCCACTAGGGTCAAGGTTTTATAGTGCTTTGGAAGTTATAGATTTTACATCCTTAAAAAGAACTTGTAAATACATTTACGAAGCATAGTTGGAATAAATGATTGTTTAATCTTTTGTTAATGTATGCACGGCTGAGGAGTAGGCAATATAAATACAGTCTTCGTGAGAGAAGCAGGGGTTTGGTGAACTCGGTATAACTTCTGTCTTGTGACATTGGTTGCACGTAGAAATATAGGTAAAGAGGCTCTTACTGCTTGGTCTGGCATTAGGGATAGGTGTTTGTCAAAGTAGCAGGACGATTTCTGTTTAGGAAAGACATGTAGGCCTACTAGGAAACATGTTAACATGAACATTTTCTTCGGTCAGTGGTATATCGTGGTCTTTTAATTACTATTTATTTATACGGCAGCAGAAATCATAGTATATTTAAATATAATATTTTATTGCAATTTTAGTTTCGACACTTCCTCAGTTAATGAAGTTCAAATCGTACAAATGTAAGATGTAAGGCAAATATTTTAGTTTAAAGTTATTAAAGACTATTTCAACAGTGATTGAGATTCAACCACGCAAAGTAACCAATGCAAATAACAAACCTCAGAATGAAAATTAAAATAGCTGAAGAGACATAATAGCTAATGTACAAACAAAACTTCAATATGAATCGTTTTCAATAATAAAAAAATACGTTTTACCGAATAGTGAATTTCAACTGTAATCTTCAAAAAAGAGAAGAATGAAAAGTTTGCAATACACGTGCGTAAAATCAAAGTATATACAATTATAATAACATCTTTAACGGCGAAATTTATAAACAACCATATCCACTAGCTGTTTTTTACTTGTTTGCTAATTCGCAAATAACTGACGTCTATGTAGTCGTACTCAACGTGGCCGCTGCGAGCCTATTGGCGTATGCAAATCACCATGGTAACCTGTATCGATAACAACCCTTAGAACGTCTTCATTTCCCTCGCCTCCTGCTCTTGCCAAATCACAATTGAATTCCTGCCTATACCACTTACACTGGATTGCGGCACGCTCTACATACAGCTCGAGCGCGCGCGTGTGCGTGCATTCATACGAGATCTTTGTGCTCCTCTTACAGATAGCCTATGAATCGTGCGGGTTACAATGTTATTGTTGGAATCTAAAGGAGTTTTGCTCCTCAGCGTTTGCTTCTTTACAGATTTTAAAACTTGCAACTAATTGCAGCTGTCAGTAGTCCTCGGTCGGTCAATTTTTAACGTTTTCTAATATGGTTAAAAAATACGGGGGACCATTCAGAAATATCTGCTAAAAACCTGACAGTAAAAAGCTACAAACATTGTAAACTTAAAATAAAAATTTAAAGATAATTCAAAATTGACGTGCGTAAGACAAAGTTAGGGCATATTTCTATGGAACAATCAGATAAACAAACAACACAAAAAAGAAAGTATTTGAAACTACTCTTAAGATACTTAGAAGAGATCTGGAGAAGAAATGTACATCTTAAAGCAACAAACAGAGAAATAGAACTTAAATAGAGTCGTACATAGAAAAAAATTTCAAGTGTTATGGTCAAACTGGAGAGAAAATAGAAGGAGATGCACATCCAGAAATACGGAATGAATAACGGTAAGGAATCAAAGGAGAGGAAAACTGAAGAGATCAGAGTGAGGTGAAACTGTTTAGGATTAGAGGCTAAAGTAAGGGTAGAGAGAAACAAATTGAGGGAAATAATAGAGTCATTGAAGACAAGGGATTAAGAGGAGGTGGAGAATGGGTAGCCGAAAACGAATTTAAAGAGCTAATAGTCATAGAAGAGAGGGAATTAAGAGGAGGTGGACGAGGGGAAAGCATAAAGAAATTGAGGCAACTAACCGAGTCATAGAAGAGAGGGGATCAAGAAGAGGTGGGGAATGGGTAGTCGGAAACAAATTGAAAGAACTTATACAGTCGTGAAAAAGAGGGGATTAAGACTAGTTGGAGAATGGGTAAACAGAAACCAATTGATAGAACTAATGGAGTCATGGAAGAGAGGGAATTAAGAGGAGTTGGAGAATGGGTAGACGGAAAGAAATTGAGGAAACTAACCGAATCATAGAAGAGAGGGGATTAAGAGGAGGTGGAGAATGGGTAGGACGGAAACGAATTGAGAGAACTAATAGAGACATGGAAGAGAGGGAGTTAAGCGGAGGTGGAGGGTGGGTAGACGGAAAGAAATTGAAGGAAATAGCCGAGTCTAGAAGAAAGGGGATGAAGAGAAGGTGGGGAATGGATAGTCGGAAACAAATTGAGGGAACTAATTGAGTCATGGAAGAGATCCGATTAAGAGAAGGTGGAGAATGGGTAGCAGGAAACGAATTGAAAGAACTAATAGTCATCGAAGAGCGGTAATTGAGAGGAGGTGGAGGATGGAAAACCAGAATGAAATTGAGGAAACTAACCGAATCATAGAAGCGAGGGGATTAAGAAGAGATGGGGAATGGGTAGGACGGAAACAAATAGAGGGTACGAGTATGATCGGATGTTGAGGGAAGAGAAACAGATCACTTGCATTATAACTGCGGTACCCTCAAAGATTAGTGGCCAGGTTTCCATTCTGAGGTCCCATACAAAGGTGCGATTGCGCTATATGCTACATTACCCATGACTTATACACAATAGCATATTATATGTTTCATTATGGAGAGTAATATAACTAAGTAGTGTGCATTTATTTTACTTACGGATGGAATGTTGTCGTTGGTACACACGGCCTCCGCCAGTAGCCTGTCTCTGATCTCCCAGGCGAAAATGGACGGGCATTCACGCTTATATTGCGATATCCTGGACACTACTTCGGCCGTGGCTACGCGGGGCTTGGACCCTCCTATCGCTCTTGGACGGATCGAGCCTGTCTCGTAATACCTGTAACAAAACAACGTGTTACGTTATAATACACTGTTTGCAAAATAATTTAGTTGAAGAAAACATTTAGCATAAATATGTTAATCTTGGTATATGCAACTGAGAGAGGTTTACAGGTCAGAAGCATGATCACTCGTAACAAAAATACAGGGATAAAACTCCCATCAATGCTGAACACAAAATATATCTCTCACATGTGTGTTCTTAGAGAGAGTACCAGCTCTCTTTGGCATGAGATGGCGGTAGAAGCATGTCTGTTTACTGCGCGACCTAACACTTACCTCTACTCACAGATCAAAGAGTAATATGTCGTATCCTCATTCCTAGTTTTTATTCTATCAAACATTCACTATCTTATTCATATATATTCTTAGGATTATTCATAGCTCCAAAGGATTAATATGTCGTATCTTCATTCCTAATTTTTATTCTATCAATCATTCACAATATTATTCATATATATTCTTAGGATTACTCACAGTAACAAAGGATTAATATGGTGTATCCTCATTCCTAATTTTTATTCTATCAATCATTCACTATCTTATTCATAAATATTCGTAGGATTACTCACAATACCAAAGGATTAATATGTCGCATCCTCATTCCTAAATTTTATTCTATCAATCATTCACTGTCTTATTCATTTATATTCTTAGGATTACTCTCAATACTAAAGGATTAATATGTCGCATCCTCATTCCTAAATTTTATTCTATCAATCATTCACTATCTTATTCATAAATATTCTTAGGATTACTCACAATACCAAAGGATTAATATGTTGCATCCTCATTCCTAATTTTTTATTCTACCAATCATTCACTATCTTATTCATAAATATTCTTAGGACTACTGACAATACCAAAGGATTAATATATCACATCCTCGTTTCTACACATTAGGAAGTATAAGGAAGGCTAGGTGGAGTAAAGATCTGATTATGGAATAAAGGAACGTTATGGTTCCCCCGGAGGGTGCCAATTAGCCTGAGTAGGACTTCCCCAACCGCGGTTTCTCGTCCAGCGAAGGAAAAGATAGTTCCATTTTACTGTATAAGCGTTATATATTTTTTTGAGGGATGAACAGTGGTGTTTATAGGGAGGCCGAGGAGGCCAGGTTGTGCTCGAAATATATAAAACTGACAATTTTTAATAATAATATCATTATATAGCTATGAAAATTATTCTTTCTATAAGATAACGATGGTTATTTCATAAAACGTAATTAATATTTTATTGTTTCTAATAAATTGTTATTCAAAACATTTTTTTGGTTGATAATTTAAACTTATTATTTACCACAGTAATACTACCCAAGTTAGAAAAACATTCGTAAAAAAATATAAAGTTTTTGAAAACTACTATTTTGGTAGGAGAGGTTGAGCACCTCCGAAATAAAATTCTATATATGCCACGGAAGGTGATTATGTTTAGTCATGTAAGCAAGAAGTTCTAAAGTATGGGCACGTTTTTGTAAAATGTCTGTAAAAACAGACAGAATTAACGTTTTCAACACATTTTGGTGAGCTTTTAATTACATTAGTTTATATTATTTTTATTTAAATTTATTTTAATTTTGTGTGTTTAACTTAATTAACCAAGCCACCCCTTTTCTACATTACCGATAGTAAATCAAGGGGTTGTAAAATGAGGGGATTGGCTTAAATACTGCAATCGATTCATCACACCTTTCGATAACTTTTATTTTACGTTGTCGCACCTGAACATAAACAGAGCGTTTCCCTCTTCGTAAACAAATCCACAGCCTGTTATATTAATCCGGAGACATATGTAAACGTAAAAATTCCCCTCCCTTGATTTGTTTAATATGAGACAAATTGCCGTGCTCCAACTCAGCCCATGAAGCACTTGAAATCATCCTGTTCCACACGATTTCACAATACGCCCGCTAGATAGCTCTGTTATCGTCCAAACAGTCGCCCGTCTGGGTTGTACAAAGCACTCTACGTAGGCTCCACAATTAATTACGAATCCAATATCGCATGAATTACGGCCCCGGTTTGCATAACCCTATTGTAAATCTGTACATTGGACGAAATGTTTTCACTTATTTAGCAAATAGTTATTTCGTATTAGCCAAACCTACAAATTATTTTTTTAAACTTTTTTTTGGCGATTTAAGCTGCTTGATGAATATAACTTATTTATCTTATATGAGTGATAAAAAAAAGGTTGTGAGTGATATACGAAAGTGAGGGTAACTAGTGCAGGGTCGCTTACTTGGGGCAGGCCTATTCTCTATGGAATCATAAGAAGGCGTCACATAAGAAGTTGAACACTTGTCTAACACTAGCACTGACGTTTTATCTAAATGAGGACCGTTTCAGGAGATGTGTTGCGAAACCAAGACAGATTAAAGGTTAGAATGATTTTAATGAAACTCAAGCTACAGGTTAAAGAATGGATGATTTTAACGAAACTCAGGCTACAGGTTAAAGGTTAGGATAATATTATTGAAATTCAAACTGCAGTTTAAAGTTTAGGATGATTTTAATAAATCTCAAGCTACAGGTTAAATTTTAGGATGGTTTTAACGAAACTCAAGCTACAGGTTAAAGATTAGGATAATATTATTAAAATTCAAGCTGCAGTTTAAAGTTTAGGATGATTTTAATGAATCTCAAGCTACAGGTTAAATTTTAGGATGGTTTTAACGAAACTCAAGCTACAGGTTAAAGGGTTGGATGATTTTAATGAATCTCAAGCTAGAGGTTAAATTTTAGGATTATTTTAACGAAACTCAAGCTATAGGTTAAAGGGTAGGATAATTTTAACGAAGCTCAAGCTATAGGTTAAAGGGTTGGATGATTTTAACGAAACTCAAGCTACAGGTTAAAGATTAGGATAATGTTATTGAAATTCAAGCTGCAGTTTAAAGTTTAGGATGATTTTAATGAATCTCAAGCTACAGGTTAAATTTTAGGATGGTTTTAACGAAACTCAAGCTACAGGTTAAAGGGTTGGATGATTTTAACGAAACTCAAGCTACAGGTTAAATTTTAGGATGATTTTAACGAAACTCAAGCTATAGGTTAAAGGGTAGGATAATTTTAACGAAGCTCAAGCTACAGGTTAAAGGGTTGGATGATTTTAACAAAACTCAAGCTACAGGTTAAAGGTTAGGATAATATTATTGAAATTCAAGCTGCAGTTTAAAGTTTAGGATGATTTTAATGAATCTCAAGCTACTGATTAAATTTTAGGAGGGTTTTAACGAAACTCAAGCTACAGGTTAAAGGTTAGGATAATTTTATTGAAATTCAAGCTGCAGTTTAAAGGTTAGAACGATTTTAATGAATCTCAAGCTAATGGTTAAATTTTAGGATGGTTTTAACGAAACTCAAGCTACAGGTTAAAGGTTAGGGTGATTTAACGAGACTCAAGCTGCAGATTTGAGATGATTTTAATGAAACTCAAGCTACAGTATAAAGGTTAGGGTGATTTTAACGTAACTCAAACTACAGGTTAAAGGTTAGGGTGATTATAAAGAACCTCAAGCTACAGGTTAAATGCTAGGTTGACATAAACGAAATCCAAGCTCCGCGTTAGATTTAGCTATGAGAATGTAACCTATTTTGCTTGAATAATATGTCCGCTATAAATATGGACAAACAAAACCAAAAAGAATAAATCTTTATAGAAAATTAATATAAATTAACACAGACAAAAAAATCAAATTGATTCCTTAATGGATTTGGAAAGGAAAAAATGTTCAAGAAGTAGAGTGGAAAATCAGGACCGAGTGGAAGCCATCGAAGAGAGAGGGAGTGTTGGGGTCACTTGTCTTCCCTTGGAAACTTGAAGGGGCAAGCAATATAGTGTGTAGAAATCCTTATCAGACTTTACTGATAATGCATGCAAATGTTTGACTAGCCTAAGTATAAAAAAACACAGTTGGACTGACCTGCCTAGAATCTTTGACACGCATCCATTGGAGACCTGGAGTATTCTAGAGATATCACAGGGCCGGGCTCCTGAATGGGCCAACTCGACTATCTTCTGCCGGGTGGAGTCGGGCAAGGGTCGCCCACTGACAAACACCCCTCCTAGCTGGTTCACACCACTGTGACCTGCCACACATCCCTGCTACAACCACTGCCTAACTCTCACTTAACCTGGCTTGTAAGGAAGGAAGTAAGGAGGGATCAAGTTAATGGAAGTTCATGACTGAATAGCGCGGAATCTACGTATCCATCAAATACGTAAAGTATGGTTACTAGATAAGTGAAACGTACATAAAATTTTAGTTTTGCTGTATTAGGTTATTTTTTATTAATAAATTAAATAGTTTTTTGCTTTAAGGATAGTTAATTTTGTTTAGTTAATTAGTTGTTAACCCTTTTATTAAATTAATGGTGAAATCAGCTGCTTAAGAAAACACAAAAATGACAGTCGTCAGGTTTATGCAAGCGTTTACTTTCCCACCTTTAAAAGTAAATCCACTTCTCATCGAAAGCCGTAGCTAAAACTTATACATTTCCCCCTTACGAAATATATAAACAACAGACTTTTTTCCACTTCCCTGCCAAAACAGTCTTCAATCTAATAAATAATCCGTTTTTAAGGTTAAAATTACGTATTTTACGCCTTGAACATGAAATAGGGCAGAGCTGAAAAAGCCACCCTTTCATTAGCAAGGCAATGTAGCCCAGAGCTCATCATTAAACTAGGTAATCATTTTCATCTACTTATCGAAGAAAATACTCATAAAAATTTAGTACCTCTTCCGGGGATCGAACCTAGGTCCTTCAAGTTTCAAGTAAAGTGCTCTACCAGCATATTCGTTCTAGGATAATTAAAAATATTAATTATAAAAAACAATTTAATTCATTCTATATTATTTTAATTTATATTTAATTAAAAATTTTATAATTACTTTTTGTTAGGCTCAGGTATAATAATATATTCAAAGGGAAACTTTAGGATGTAACATTTTATATTTTAGTCTCTTTTCTGACATATTTTGTGACAAAAAACTAATTTGTAATTTTAACAAATAGGTTTCTTTAAAACAAAATACAATTGAGCGGTCTTTAAATGTTATAAAGATCGAAAGCCTATTAATTTACTGTCGAGAGTATGTTCTTAAGTTTACAGAATGTAAGTACAGATTATTTTGCAAATTACTTTTGAATTACAATTTATTTTCTGCAATTTTCTAAGGTTGGAACTTGAGTCTCCGCACTTTCAGGAACAAACTGGGGTCTAATCCAAATATATTTTTTGTCACAGTCATTTTATGAAAATTCGAATTAGCTCCAGAATCGGTCCCATTTTTTCTCCCACGCAGCATTTTCACGCCGCAATTTACACGCTAGAGAACAGTCGATCCAAACAATGTTAAAGTTCCACTGCTCCGAGCGCACAATACAAACAGATTATTGTCTGTAAGCCTTTTATGTCTGATGAGGAAGGCGTACGAGATTTAGGGATTAATTGAGAACTGGGGAGGGGTAACTAGCCTCCACCTCCGGTCTTGCTATAATTGAATCTACTCTCTCTGTTTCTGTCCCTCCAAACGCAATCCGGATTAAACGTCGCCTTCAACTCGACTAATACAATCACAATGCAATTGTGTCCTATCAATTACCGTTCATTTACACTTCCGGTCATCTTTTGCACCGTTAAATGCTTGTTTCGCAGAACCAATACAACGCCTTATTAGTACGGTTTTGCTTTTCAAAATATTCTTTATTTTAAGGAAGTAAAACTTCCCCAAAGCCTGAGGAATCTTTTACTTACCTAAAATTTCAATTTCTCTACCTGACCACTATCAAACGATTTTATTATCCTAATGCCACTCGTATTGCTCTCAGAAAACCCTTTTTTTGTCTCACAGTAAATCTTTCTTTTATCTCGGTTTTGTTTCAACTTATTTCTTTTACATTTTCTCTCTCTCACACGCTTCTTTCCCCACTTCCTTCGTACATTTAGCTAGTAATGACCAAAGAGGATTAGGTTATACTATGGGGTCCTTATCTCTCCTCTTGAGTCCTGCCTTTCCTCCATATCACATTTCATTTCCTTTCCCGCTCGGAGCGGTAACGTATTCTACGTCACTTGTTGGGTCGTAGGAACCACATTCCCCACAAGTGTTCTAATTTTTCCAAGTCCACAGGGTTCATGTTCTTGCGGCTATGATAACTTTTATACTTAGTCCTTTCCTTGTTAATTAGTGATAACAGTCATTTGTGGTCGATATCAGTCATTTTAATCAAAATTAAAATAATAATAATGTGTAAGTTTAACTACAAGGTTGTAACTCTAGTTAAAGGCTTCCGGTAACTCGAAAAGATAAAAGCGTGTGCTGTCGAAACATATCATTGCAAAAGTTGAAGAAGCATTATCAGAAACTGTGATTAAGTCTGGGTAACAAGTAAACACCTCTTGCCTCCAGACAAGCAGATATACTTCGCCCACTGCCTAGGTCATTGTCTCCTACTCCAAACACAATGGATATAATCTTTTCTTAGTCTTACCTCTAGTTCACCCATCCTCCTTTCTATGCAGGATATATCAAAAAGACCCATTTTTTTTTTTTTTGCTTCAGTCGTGGAAGTATAGCCTACTTCGGCCCACTGCCTAAGCGAGTTTCGCTTACTCCAAGTACGTTGGATATATTCTTTTCTTTGTCTTACCTCTATTTCACCAATCCTCCTTTATATGCAGGATATATCAGGAAGACCCATCTTTTTTGCTTCAGTCGTGTAGGTATAGCCCACTTCGGCCCACTACCTAAGCGAGTTTTGTCCACTCCAAGTACGTTGGATTTAATCCTTTTTTAGTCTTACCTCTATTTCACCCATCCTCCTTTCTATGCAGGATATATCAGGAAGACCCATCTTTTTTTGCTTCAGACATGGTAGTATAGCCCACTTCGGCCCACTACATAAGCGAGTTTCGGCCACTCCAAGTACGTTGGATTTAATCCTTTTTTAGTCTTACCTCTATTTCACCCATCCTCCTTTCTATGCAAGATATAAATGGAAGACCCATTTTTTTACTTCAGTCGTGTAAGTATAGCCCACTTCGGCCGACTACCTAAGCGAGTTTCGCCCACTCCAAGTACGTTGGATATAATCCTTTTTTAGTCTTACCTCTAGTTCACCCTTACTTCTTTCTAACCAGGATATAAAAGGAAGACCCATCTTTTTTTACTTCAGTCGTGTAAGTATAGCCCACTTCGGCCCACTATCTAAGCGAGTTTCGCCCACTCCAAGTACGTTGGATACAATCCTTTTTTAGTCTTACCTCTATTTCACCCATCCTCCTTTCTATGCAGGATATATCAGGAAGATCCATCTTTTTTTGCTTCAGTCGTGGAAGTATAGCCCACTTCGGCCGACTACCTAAGCGAGTTTCGCCCACTCCAAGTACGTTGGATTTAATCATTTCTTAGTCTTGCACCTAGTTCACCCATCCTCCTTTCTATGCAGGATATATCAGGAACACCCATCTTTTTTTGCTTCAGACATGGTTATATAGCCCACTTCGGACGACTACCTAAGCGAGTTTCGCCCACTCCAAGTACGTTGGATTTAATCCTTTTTTAGTCTTACCTCTATTTCACCCATCCTCCATTCTATGCAGGATATATCAGGAAGACCCATATTTTTTTGCTTCAGTCGAGTAAGTATAGCCTACTTCGGCACACTACCTAAGCGAGTTTCGCCTACTCCAAGTACGTTGGATATAATCCTTTTTTAGTCTTACCTCCATTTCACCCATCCTTCTTTCTATGCAAGATATAAATGGAAGACCCATTTTTTTACTTCAGTCGTGGAATTATAGGCTACTTCGGCCCACTGCCTAAGCGAGTTTCGTCCACTCCAAGTACGTTGGATATAATCCTTTCTTAGTCTTGCATCTAGTTCACCCATCCTCCTTTCTATGCAGGATATATCAGGAAAATCCATCTTTTTTTGCTTTAGTCGTGGAAGTATAGCCTACTTCGGGCTACTGCCTTATCGAGTTTCACCCACTCCAAGTACGTTGGATATAATCCTTTCTTAGTCTTGCATCTAGTTCACCCATCCTTCTTTCTATGCAGGATATAATAGGAAGTCCCATTTTTTTTACTTCAGTCGTGTAAGTATAGCCTACTTCGGCCCACTACCTAAACGAGTTTCGCTCACTCCAAGTACGTTGGATATAATCCTTTCTTAGTCTTATCTCTATTTCACCCATCCTCCTTTCTATGCAGGATATATCAGGAAGACCCATTTGTTTTGCTTCAGTCGAGGAAGTATAGCCCACTTCGGACCACTACCTAAGCGAGTTTCGCTCACTCCAAGTACGTTGGATATAATCCTTTTTTAGTCTTACCTCTATTTCACCCATCCTCCTTTCTATGCAGGATATATCAGGAAGACCCATTTGTTTTGCTTCAGTCGAGGAAGTATAGCCCATTTCGGCCCACTACCTAAGCGAGTTTCGCCCACTCCAAATACGTTGGATATAATCCTTTTTTAGTCTTACCTCTATTTCACCCATCCTCCTTTTAATGCAGGATATATCAGGAAGACCCATTTGTTTTGCTTCAGTCGAGGAAGTATAGCCCACTTCGGCCCACTACCTAAGCGAGTTTCGCCCACTCCAAGTACGTTGGATATAATCCTTTCTTAGTCTTACCTCTATTTCACCCATCCTTCTTTCTATGCAGGATATATCAGGAAGACCCATTTGTTTTGCTTCAGTCGAGGAAGTATAGCCCACTTCGGCCCACTACCTAAGCGAGTTTTGCCCACTCCAAGTACGTTGGATATAATCCTTTTTTAGTCTTACCTCTATTTCACCCATCCTCCTTTCTATGCAGGATATATCAGGAAGACCCATTTGTTTTGCTTCAGTCGAGGAAGTATAGCCCACTTCGGCCCACTACCTAAGCGAGTTTCGCCCACTCCAAGTACGTTGGATATAATCCTTTCTTAGTCTTATCTTTATTCCGTCCATCCTTCATCTTGCTTCCTACACACGGGTGAAAAGGGGCACCATTACCGAGACAGAATAGGTCTGCTCTATTAATGCAACCATACACAGGAGCTTCCATGATACTGCCATATGTATGAGGGATTTTTGTGTCCCTACTGCTTCACCCATCTTTTTACCCTTCATATGTGTTTGAATTCAGTGATCATTATGACCTACAATACAACTCCTATCTCATTTTTTCTAACCCCTCCCCTTAGTTCTACAAACTCAACGATCAAACATTCTCAGTAACTTTGTTTAACTTGACTTTTTCAGAAACACAATTTCGATTCCAGCTGTGGAAAAAGAATTTACTATTGCTACTTGTCATCTGAGAAACTATAACTAGCGATTTAAAGTATCTAGTAGCATTTGTGTCAGACGTCTCTGTATAATATAGAGCTAGCTACCACTCGTTACTTGCTACTGAAGCGTAACCCGCTCTAGATTGTACACCCGTCAGAAACTTTTGCCTTGGCCAAGTCAGCAATTATTTTATTTTATTTCTAATACATTTTTCTTTCTAGTTTCATATCCCATTTATATAAACGCGATTTAAAGTGACTTTTTAATGAAATTTTAACATATATATACCTTAAAACAATTTGTTAACAATAGGAAAAGTAAGAACGGTTGGGTTAGGCAATGTTGGGTTAGGTAGAACAATTTAACTGAAAGGAAAGCCATGTAGTACTTATCATTAAAGACACAACTAGTGAATTCGGCTTTTTAACTGCTTTGGTTTATAAATAAACACACTGCCTGTATTTATTGGTTTAGCATGAGAGTCATACCAAACTGAAATTATATATCTGTAACTGTAATCTTTAGAAAAGCAAGCAGTACTAAAACCGAATTCGCATGTATATGTCCTTTGGCTACTTTGTAAAAGTAATTTAAGATATAGTGACTAGCTCAGTATTAAGTACAAGGACTCATATCTTTAGTACAAAATACACATTGTACTTATATAATATATATAAGTTGACTTGTAAATTGAAAATATAAACATATCTTTACTGTCTTTACACGATGTGATTTGAAATGATACCAACACAGTTTCGCCAAAATCACTCGCCTTCTTCAGGTGTTCACGCTAAAACTAATTTAAAACACATAAAGCTCATTAGTTTAGGCTGACCATCACTAGACACTGTGTATGTAGTAATATTCGATTATATAGTCTTTACGTTTTAGTATTACACATAAAGAAGACCTTTGCGTTGGGCGAAACCAGTGGTTCAAAACAGAAATGTTTTTGAAATATATAAAAGTATTTCCAAATACAGTTACTATTTAATATTTTAAAAATTTTTCAAGCAAACATCAGACACCTACTTAATTATATTTATAAAAATGTAAAATATCAATAAAACCACTTTTTTCTTTAAAAAATGCGTTCAACTTTAAACAAAAATTAATATCGCTGTCTTTAACACGTCTCGATAAAGCTGTTGTAATTTCCAGGGTTTTTAGTTTATAGTGTTGTATCTCCGATAACTTTGTCGGCAAATGTGCATAAATATGTATCCACTAATACAAACTACTCGTATAATTTTATTTTAAATGAGGGCCCTCATCTCGAATTTTACCGTATAAATGTAAAACACTAATTAATTTTAATGCAATTTAGAAAATTAGGAAAATATGTTTTCCAGAATTAAGGAATCGAGTAAATTCTCGTAAGCGTAAATATTTTACCAAAACCGGGAAAAAATAACTGTTCAGTCAGAATTATTAAGCGAAGGTTAAATTTAAAAAAATTAATGTTGGAGCATATGTTTGCTTGATCAAACCACAGTATGACATTTTGTCTTATGGTCAAAGAAGGAAAAAAACTCGGAGTGGGGTTCATAAAGCAAGAGTTCATCAAAATTAAATTGAATTCAGTTAAAAAGTTTACATCCATAAAAACTTTTGGACTCTCTAACGTAATCATAGCGATAATCAATCTGTAGATAAACCTATAAATTACAGAGAAAAACTAGTTACAACACGTGTATTTGTCATCAGCGTTTGTGTTGTTACCAACTAAAAATATTCCCTTGGAATCATTCCCATAATGTACCCAGTAAAGCGGTACCTATGGGCTCAATTTTGAACTAAGATAGTACCTTAGTTGTAATTTTATTCGTAAACGACGGATTCGTAATTCTATTTTTAAATTTTATTCTGCGTGATTAATGATATAAGTGTCTATACCGAAAATTTAAGTTTAAGAACGTTTTTGCGAATCGATAACTTTTACAACCTGTAGTGGCGGTGAAAAGCCACTGTTGTGAATTAACTATATCCTAGTTATAAAAATGACTTCAGAGACTAGTAGCCATCCTCAAAGACATGTCACCTACTTATTACCTAGGTAGGTTGTGTGATGTCTCTAAAGATGGTTACTTGGTAGCCGAAATGTACATCGGACTATAATAATAACATTTGTGGTTAGAGGTTTTTGTTGCATTATTTATGATTAATAAATTACAGTGAATTATTCCATGTAATTATCGATTACTTCAGGATGTCTATCTTTAAGTTGATAAAAATAATTTTTGAATTAGAGAAAATGATGTTTTTAAAAATTCATTAGAAAATAAAAACCTTACTGAGTGTATAACACTCTACTAACTAAATTAGGCGTACGTAAATGCTAACTAGACTTCTAAAAACATGAGCCTTGCAACAGTGTGACGTCATAGCGGTGTGAGTGAGCTAGATGAGACCTTGTCAAAGGACAGACGCTTTACCTGAAGGAGCCAGTGTCCGACGGCTCACTTTCCTTAGGCACTTTGCTTTTCTCGTTACCTGAAGATATCCGCTTACATACCGAAACTACTTACAATGTATTTTGTTGTTGTTTTAAACTAAATTTTATGCTATATACTTTAAAAAAATACTTTTTATGAGCATTAAATAGTTATTATTTAGTAAACAAAAAGGTTTTGTTATATTTTGGAAACCAAATATTGTTTCTAATATTTTTGTTTGTTTTTCTTTTCGGCTCATTAAAACTACATATACCGAAAAGAATATAAAGTTTAAAGATACTTTATTCATTACCATTTTAATGTGTAGTACATACTATATGGTAAACACTAGTTGTAATTTTATAATGACCAGTTTATAAAAATTTGATTTTAAATTATTTTCCCAAACTATAAATTTATAATTTTTTCACTCAGACTCGTTTCGATGACAAAGTCGTCATCAGTGAGTATCGATAATACATACTCCAACTTACAACTAATCTTAAGTTGGACTAGTTATAAGTTGGAGTTTGTAGCATCAATACTCACTGAGGATGATGACTTTGTCATTGAAACGCGTCTGAGTGATTTTGTGTTAATATATGACTAATTTGAGAGTTAATTTAAGTCTTTAATTTATTTATTAATTTTTTTATTTAAAAAGCAAAGTGCTGCTATTGTTTGGAAAACTGATTGGTATAGTTTTAAACAAAGTGCACTTCTTAAATAGTTGTTTTTAAAACTTTGTGTAGTCTATTTTGGTAAATTTATTTTTGAACACTCTTTATACATTTAAAAAATATATATGTCCAAATTTGGATTTCTTGCGCAAGTTGCATTATTAGAATTTTTTAAATCTTTAGAAAAAATTTTAATTAAAAAATAAATCCAAATAAAATTTATTAAATCAATAAAATCCTACATTTCTAAATTAAAATTCACACAGTATAAATAAAACATATTTGACTATTTCTCACTAACGTAACTTAATTCTTTTTCTTCTCCTTATACACATTTAGTTAGTTATGTTTAAGGACTTTTAAATAAAGCAATTGTATATAAAACAGCTGATATAGTGTAACAAAGGCAACGGAGTTGAGCAAAACTAGTAAAGCAAAGTGTCAAAGACAGTTACTAAGTCATCACACTGGCTCCTTGATATGGCTACTTAAAGTTAGGCCCACCTTCTGCAATGTAGTTCAAGCCTGCGAACAAACAACATACCACACACAATACAAGGTGTCAATAACCTCACTATACATATACATGAATTAAAATCACAAACAATTGAGTGCTTCAAAATACATTTACTAATTCATTGAATATTTCTAGTCTTTGATTAGGTTTAACATTATATATGGTGAAACAGTTTTGGGACTAGTTTAGGTTGGTTTAGGTGATTCATGACGTCATAATACGAACTACCTCATAAAACTCCTCGTGCGTTCTGTTAATATGGTCTTTATACTCCGAACAGGTCTGGTGTGGGCAATGTTTGCATAGGAAAAGGTTCGACGCAAGGTTAAGCATATTCCGAGCGCTGCGAGAAGATGGTCACAAAATCGTAAATTAATCGGTCGTCATTCTGAATAATGGGAGAGAACTTATATGCAAATGGAAGGTGTAGAATAGTTTCGTCTGAGAAGGACGAAAAAAGAATAGTGGACTGAAAGGACAATTAGGTATGGGAAAGGTCGCATCCGTGATGTCCGTGTCAGACGATGTCTTTATGCTAACTGCTGTGTAGTGATAAGAACCTGGAAGTGTAGGAGAAGGTACAGTCAAGTAGCTTTCCTGGTACTTGCAGTGGGGAGAACCTCCATTATTTTTCCCTTAGGGATCGGGATCGGGATAAATGACCTACGGAAGGTGAGATTAGAGCTTAAAGGAGGAAGATGAAGATTACCTAGGATTTTGGATAAGCTGAACCTATATATTACACTTCCGTGAACGTGTAGGCTATATATAGGCTTCCTATATAAGGGCTAAATATTAGATACGGGAAAAATTTGAAGATCCCTTATATTTGGGATAGGTTAGTCTACATAATAATACCTTTACTGTGGATCATTTGGGATCGAGAAGGACAGGTGGGGTATACATTAAATTAAGGCAAGGAGATAAAAATTTCTCTGGATTTGGAGTGAGAAGAATCTCCTGTGGATGATTAGGGATCGGGAAGGATATATTAGCGTATAAGGTAGGAAATTGTAGCTCCAAAACTATTTGAGTGAGAAAAGAATCATAGCAGAGCCGTAGAGGGATGATGCAAGCAGCAACATATCCAGTAACAATTAAGTAACCATAATGCTGCATTAAGCTTTCTTCATATAATGATAAAGGGAAATCGTTTGCTGAATGATGTCGTGAAAAAAGGTTGTTATCGGAAGAGAGCATCAGGTGGTAGATGATTTAAAGGTCGGAAGGGGAAGGAAGGTTTGCATTAAAGAACCTGTATTGAACAATTATTTTTATAATGTGCTAAAGACCCGTTCGGAACTTGGCTAAAAGTAGCCTACTGTGCTAAATATTAACGCTATTTTCGTTTTCACGTGTAAAGAATGTTCTCCATACGAAGCACGTACGAAATATTACAAGTGTTTTTATTTAATTACGGGTAAAAATTAATAACCCTCTCATAACAATAAAGATCGGAGATATCATAAAACGCACGTGTTCAAGAAATACTGGAAGTGAACATATATACAATAAATCCTCCGGTGGCTGAACTTCAGCGCTCTCTATAGAATACGACAGATAAATACACTTATATATCATACGTTAAAACCAAAATATACTCAAGTGTAAGATTTAAGACTTTCGTCTAATCTTATAAAAAGTGGAGGAGCGGTAAGAAAGCCGGGGTGGGGGGAGGAAAAAAATAAAATTTACTACGCAGATTGTGAAAAGCTTAAAAGTGCTTTTAAGCACAATAAAAGTTGACAGAGCAGAC
>JBAIZL010000004.1:155419731-155434731 GCA_036971475.1 Prosapia bicincta
ATAGTTGCAACTTGGCTAAATAGGCCTAATGCCTAATGCGTTCTGCGTCGGGCGTACAGTTCCGTTCACAAGTTAACCGTCCGAGAAAGAACTTGGCTACGACTAATTGCGTTTAAATGTGAACTTCATTATAAGACTGTACTGGTGAAAAATAATATTGCCAAGGAAGTGTGTGTGACGTGCCGAGAGAATTAACGATATTAAGCAGGCACCAGCCACCGAGCCACCAGATGCAAGCGAGGGGAGTCGCGGAAAAACTTAAGATTGAAACCAAGCAGGAGATAAGTTTTTCCCTCTTTATAAATCGTCTACGAGGGTATAAAGAGAAAGAAGGGGGGAGAACGGTGAGAATGACAAGTAGCGCCCTCTGGCGCAGTTTATTTAAGTGTTGTGGTAGTTTATGTGTGGCTAAAGGAGACTTGAAAGCGTTACGTGCCCACAACGAAACACAAATCCAGAGAGAAAGAGAGACATATATCCTTACTTATAATTAAATTTTACTGTTCATGTTATAAATAAGGATAAAATGTTTTACAAATGAGGATTTTTCAATTCCTTCTATTAGTTCACAGTTTCCTTATATCTTGTTCAAACTTTCAATCGTTAATAAAAATAATTTGTATGCATCCACTCAAGTTAAAAGACATTTTTAAAATCTTTTAGTGGTTGACAATTGATGTTAATAACATTTTATCAAATTTAAATCATTAAATAAATTTAATGGAATATTTTAGTTTTATAAGGGCGAAAAACATTTCACGAAGGGGCAAGGTATGCGATATAGTTATTTCTTCCCATTTGGTTTAAACTTAATGATAAAATATAATTTCATATAACAGCTGATTTTATGTTATAGGTTATAAGGTAGAACAGCTTTTTAACATAGGTTATGTTACTTTATTCATACTAATTGTAATTATTTAACAAATAGTAACTAGAGTAAAAAGTATTCTTCGTTGACTCAAATAGGAATTGACTTTAAACATTCTTTGTTTATATAATTTGTTTTAAATAAATTTGAAATATCCTTTTAAAGCTGTGATAAATAAAAAGAACTATCTAGCTTGTATATTTATATCGATAGTTATAAACACGATTGTAATTCATTGAATCAAATTTCGCGGCAATTTATTGATGACGAAGTAAAGGTGAAACTGGAAATCAAGTTTCAGTTATGAAAATTCCCTTCCAGGCATAATAAGGCTCCTAATGACCACATAAGTTCTTTTTGGAAATAGATTCTCATGAAAATAATGGGAGGGGGTGAAAGCAAGATTAATGCCCCTCTGATAGGAAAATACCAACTTATACTGGGACTTCATTTCGGATTGTTAGCCTACTCGTGGATGACTTATTGAGCCTACTTGTTAGCCTATTGTTAAATATGTTATTACTGAGAAATTTAAAGTGCTGGACATTTCCAGCACCAACAGATCTTTAGGGGTGGTTTTTAAGGGGAGAAACTAATGAGGAAAGAGGATATTCACAATCCTGGCTGGGGACGTACCGAAATGTATCGCCCTTTGAGGATACAGCTTCTAAACATTTAGTTTAAATTCAAGGATGACTTGCTTTGGACCGTTCCCGGATCTGAAATTGATGCTTTCGCCAAGATTAGACGCCATTATTGTAAAAGAATAGTCTGTATAAAGTAACTGAAGGAAAGTATGTTACTTTTTTTTTTAATACATGCAATGATGTTCGAACTAAAGAATTAATATAACCTCCGCCCACCCAACAGAAATGTAGTAGCTAAAAGAGTCGCTAGAATCACAATGTATGTTTTAAGAGAACTCTTACGTGTAAGGCAGCATTAACAACCAGGTGGGAGCCATATCTGGAATAAATGTGAGGTACAAGTCCAAGACAAAGCTTCTTTGTTTGGTCGGCTTTTGTTTGACAAATTTTAAATGAAACGAGCAAGATTATTCTGTCGCAAGACAGAAGAGAAAAAAGAAAAGAATAATGTACATAACTAAATTACTTTATAGTTAGTAATACTGAAATTATTTACAACTTTAAACGCTGCTAGGTAGTTAATGTATGAAAGCCACTAAACATATTTCATTACATAAAGAAGACATTGGGAAAAGACGTTACACTTTTTAATAGTTTTCTACTTTTCCGTTAGGATTTATATTCTTATTTAGAGTATCATAATTATCCGCCATTCCCAGCATTGTCGGACTACTCGTTGACACGGTTTGGAGAATTCCCATCAGTTAGAACTTTTTAATCCTCTCCGAAACGCGTCAACGAGTAGTGTGGCATTAGCGGGTATAGGAATGGCGGGTAATTATGATACTCTAAATAAAAGATGTTAACTTGGTCTAGTAGCAAAAGGCATTGTAAAATTTAATAAGTTTCTCGTAGAAATATGATTTTGAAACTAGATCCAGTTGGAAAACTTTAAAAACAATGGGTGACCAGGTTAACACTAGTTTATAACTAGGGCAGGTAGTTCGGGACAGCGAAAACGGTAAAGACAATGAAGAAAAGCTACCACCAGCAGGCCCAGAAAAAATTACTGAATGTTACAATTGCTGTTAATATATAGAATTCAAAATCTTTAATTGGATTCAGTTGTTATATCTTTAAAACTAGAGCAGGTAGTTCGGGACAGTGAAAACGGTAAAGACAATGAAGAAAGCTACCACCAGCAGGGCCAGAAAGGGTTACTGAATGTTAGAATTACTGTTGCTAAATAGGATTCCTAATCTTTAACTGGATCCAGTTGGTATATCTTGAAAACTAGGGGCGGTAGTTTGGGACAGTTAGAACGATGAAATAGTATGAAGAAAGCAACATTGAGAATTGCCTCTGTGGGAGGTTAAAAAAATAATTAGTGTTATAAATTTAAAATTCCGAGTTTTAATTGAATCCATTTGCACAGAACTGTGGTAAATAGCCTACTGTAGTGCACATGAAACGTAATATTAGGTTTTAATATGAGACGGTGACATTTACGTATGTGTGAATTTCAGTAATGTGTTATCGTGTTTTAATTGCTACTAATATAAAAATATTTTATGACTATTTCTTATTATTTTATATCCGTAATGAATTATAAAGCAATTAACGATGACAAATAAATAAAACGAAACTCGCAAACTTAGGGAATTCTACACAATTGAGGAAAACATGTTACGAACCAAAGCTGGTCAAAATAAGACATCAGTTCTCGGGCGAGGGTATTGAAAGAACACCTGGTATTTTGGCACAAAGGGGACCGAAAGCCTGAACTAAACGTATTACAACAGGATCAAGTATGTAGGACTAGACAAGCTACAAACATATCTTCGCAGGTGACGGTCCACCTCTTTGCTTTGCCGACAAGCGATAGCCTCCCTTAGCGGCTACATTTAACCGTATTTCCGTCTAAGGATTTGCTATGTATTGTTTGTTACTGACTTAGCATTGGTTAGAGGCCTTGTTATATCTACATTGGTCTTGTTTAGGATCTGATTCCTAATATTTCTTTCACTAGTTTATTATACAAAATGCTTTTTTTTTATTAAAAACTCTATTCAGCTTATATTTTCTATAATTTACAAGATGAAAATAAGTTCTGCAAATACACACACTTTCTCTCACTCCCCTCCCTCTGTTTTCTGTCCTCTCTCTCTCTCTCTCTCTCTCTCTCTCTCTCTCTCTCTCTCTCTCTCTCTTTCTCACACACACACACACACACACACACACACACACACACACACACACACTTAATGTTCATTTACAACATGAAAATAAGGTTCGTAAATACACAACTCTCCCACACACACACACTCTCTCTCTCCCTCTCTCTCTCTCTCTCTCTCTCTCCATGTTAGTGGACGTTATTGTATTACACAAGATGCTGAATATTTTTCATTTCTTGCCCCCACTGGCTATGTATCGTTGGTAAACTATTATTTTATTAAAACCTAAAATATTTATTTAAGTTTAATGAATATTGTATTTGTTTTATTTAAAATATTTATTTATATAGTTGGGTAAAAAAATATTTTATTTACAACGTAACCTAACGGGATACTTTGTAACTCATTCTAAAGGCCTAACTTTATTGTTTTGCTGCTGCCATTTTTTCTAAGATCAAATTCTTTTTCTGCGGAAAACCTATCAATGGTCTCCTGATACCTAGTAGGTCTTTGGAAAAGCGGAATCCGTAGTGTCTGGTTGGAGTATTGTCTCGTGTCAGAGACGGACACCAGTCCAGGCTTTCGGACTCTTACATACGAGACCCGTATACGGGCTCGTATTGGTACCGTATTTTGCTACCAGACATACTGGTAGTGGCACCCCCCCCCCCCGCGGGACGAAAGTAACGAGTTGAGGTTGGATTCATGGGGACGTGGGCTCACATGATGGGCGACAGATTCAACATATCTTTGCATTCATAAAATGAAAGTAGAGAAGGCAAAGTCTAGGTGTTCCTTGTCCGCTTTCGTCATTTTCACCATTCGTATTCTTCTTCAATTCTTTCACAAACCCACTGCCGTTGTAGGCCTACTGTACTGTGTAGCTATATTTTAATATAATTTATTTAATTTAGACACACTCTATTTTTTGTATTATAGATTGAGATTAAATATGTATTTTTTATTTTTGTGTCGTCAGAGATATTAATTATTTCTTCTTCTGTTACTAATCGCGAATACCTTAGGCAGTCAACATTTTCCAGTGAAAAATCTATTTCTTTAATATGTTTCTTGTTTAAACTATTTACCGGAGACATTATTTCTACCGTTGTTCCATGTGCTACGCAAGCCATGGCTAGATTACTATTTAGATTTAGGCGTTTAAAGACCAAATAGCTTCTAGTTTAGCACTACAAAAACGTGTTCTAGACTTGTAACTTTAGATCTTGTTTCAACAATACTTAAATGGTGGTAAAAAACTATAGTTTATAATTATAAAAAATAATAACTTATAATAAATAACACAAAATAATTTCTAATTTTTTATTAACTTTTGTACATTTCGGTTGCAAATCCACCATCCTCAAGGGAAATTTAACTGAGTTTTTTTTGTTGCCTCTGAATACGGTTATCTTGTAGCAGAAATGTGCATAAAGTTGAAATAAATATTTTTAGAGTGTATTGTTATTTATTATAAATTTAACAGTTTTTTCTAAAATAATAGATTGTTTATAATTTTATGAAATAACTAACAATGAACGTTCAATCATATTTAAGTTATCTGAGTATTCTGTAGTAGGCTAACAGGGGTAGGTTAAAATAAGTAAAACTATTGTACAAAATGGTTCTTAAAAATGGAATAATTCGAAATATTATTAATTAAACTTATCAAACTGTATATCGTTTTATCTGGCTAAGTTCCTTTGTCGTCTGACGGAGCTCGAGATGGCTATCCTTGAATGCCAGCGAACATCGCGATAATATCTGGTAGTTGTACAGAAGTTCTGGCGTGTAATTGGAGTTCGAACAAAGGCTGAGGGCAGGTAAACTACGGGCGGTAGACTCCCTGTGTTTCCTTCCCGCGGGACGTGGGAATTTATCCCGCATTGTGCAAGGTGGACTTCTGACTTCAATATCGGATCGAACAAAAGCAGCAACTTGTCAGTGGTTTGTCAGGACAAAACCTAGGCTGCAAATTAAAATTATTAACCATTTAACGTGCCCAGATGTACATCGCTTGCCTTAGCTGTTTATTGCACTGTTCTTTCTTTATTTAGTCCTATACGCCTTCATTTCTTAACCTTTTTCTGTTGTTTCGTAGTCCCTTTATTGTTGCGTTTTATGAAATCTTTATTTTGTTTTGTGTTTCCCAATTGGTAGTACGATAACTTCTTTTTCATCTTATTAAACCACCGGAAAGTGTTTAATCTTTAATGTTTACCATTTCGTCAGTATTACTTTATATGTTCCTATTGTTTGTACAGAACGTGCAATGTTGCTTTGATTAGTACCACTGTCTGGAACTTCAGCTCGCTACGGACGACATTCGATCAGCTGTGGCGTTGTTGTATCTTGAGCCTGAAGTTTCTTTCTTCCTATGTTGATCATCATCCACTTTCCGAGAGGTTTATAAAATAGTTTACCTTTTGCCTTACTTGATGATTTTCATCAAGCTCGGAGCTGTTCTGAACGTCTCTCATAAATAATCACACTCCAGGATGTTTCCTGTCGATAAACATTCTCTATTTCATTATCTAATCCCGTCGGTTAAACTGGGTTATATTAATTTAAGAGACATTTTTTACCTGCATTACGAAGACTTTAGACAGACGGCGGAGCTTAACGCGGGGAAACGCTAACAGGTGTTCCATTTGAGGTTATTTGGCGGTTTTGTTTATATAATTTCCTACATATCCTTGAAATAACGCAGGAATGTCAGAATGATGTATTTTTGTTTGAATTATGTGATGTATGATTTCACTATGAGCTGTTTAGAGAGAGAAAGAGAGAGAGAGAGAGAGAGAGAGAGAGAGAGAGAGAGAGATGTACGAGACCCTACACAGATGATGTCATAGTACCTGCCCTACATTATGTGTACCCAGAAGTTTGAAGTGCTTGTCTTGCAGATCGACGTAAGTAGTTAACGTGACTAATAGACACTTCCTATGATTCAGATGGAGAGTAGTTCCATGAAATCTTTACGCCACGATCACAGAGAGTTCTCTTTCCTCACACAGAGGGTTTCATCCCCCACCTTAACCCTATATGTGTCACAATATATGCTCTGTCCTTGTAGGCAACACCAGTCATACTGGTCTTATTACCGCAACACAAAAAAGCGACCAATCGCAATAAAAATATTGTCAAAACCACTATAAGTTACCTAAGATTGAAACCTTATGTAGGGTCTACAATTTGATGGCTGTGACGTCATCATCAGATACCAAGTCATTCAAGTTTGTAAACTAATGTATTCTATATTATAATTTTGTAATGATGACGATGACATGATCATCGAACTTTACATAAGGGTTTAATCTCAGATATTTTGTAATATTAGTTAGTTTTTATTATATTTACCGATATTTTTATCGCAATATACTGCACCACTGTGCCGATGATGTTGTATAAAGGTACCAATGTCATATAAAAATTATATGCATTTTTTATGTCTATGTAAATGTAAAAACTCCAGTAAAAAATAAGATTTACCATCTCCTAACGGTGAAAATTCTGACTATTCTGTGATCATAATTCATCTAAGATGTTTTGCCTCGGTACATGTTAAATAACGTAACCTAATTTTACCTTAATGGAAGCGCACTTTGCTAGCAAAAAAAAATATATTATTAAGAAATACTCATTGTTTTATACATTCACCAACCGTAATTGGTCAAATCTAGCATCGCCCAAAACCTAATGGCAAACGGCTGAAAAGTCATCTTGTATTTGAAGGTGTGAGTGGATGAAGGGCCAACGTAACAAAATCCTACTCTTGAGAAAAACAGGTTTAAAGTTTGCAACGTTTTTACTAAACATAATTATGACCTACACATTATATACTTGGTTTCTTTAGAAAATATTATCTGTGTAGGCCTATATATATATATATATATATATATATATATATATATCACTTTCCCTATATGTACTTAAACAAGAATCCTACTTGGTATTTATGCGAGTTAACTTTTAAAGATTGATAGTATCTTCATTGTCGAGCATCAAGGACATCAGTTGATGCTCGACAATGAAGATACTATCAATCACTGAAAGTTAACTCGCATAAATACCAAGTAAGATTCTTGTTTAAGTACATATGATAAAAGTGATAAGTGAATACAAGAAAACGTGTTGCAAAGTTATATATATATATATATATATATATATATATATATATATATATATATATATATATATCACTTTCCCTATATGTACTTAAACAAGAATCCTACTTGGTATTTATGCGAGTTAACTTTTAAAGATTGATAGTATCTTCATTGTCGAGCATCAAGGACATCAGTTGATGCTCGACAATGAAGATACTATCAATCACTGAAAGTTAACTCGCATAAATACCAAGTAAGATTCTTGTTTAAGTACATATGATAAAAGTGATAAGTGAATACAAGAAAACGTGTTGCAAAGTTATATATATATATATATATATATACACACACACACACACACACACACACACACACACACACACACAAATTATACACACACACACACACATTAAATGATATTTGTTTGCCTCCATCTTTATTTTTAGATATATTTGTAAATGTTATTTTAAAGCTTTTAAGTACGACGTGGAAAGTTGCGTGTATGCGTATATGTTGCTCAAAACTTCACTTTATCCAAAAAATCTCTTGAACGCGAGATAAAATCTCAAACGGCGTAGCGCCGAGGGCGATACTTCGTTGGGAGAAATTCCGTAATTAAAATACTTATGATTTGATTAACAAAAGCAGGCAGGAATCCCAAAGCGTTGGAATAAAGTGTAAAGGTTTAATATGGACTATATTTAGCCGGATGTTTGGACCGGGAGCTATTGAAGTGAAGTGTAAAGACGGGGTCCCCTTTTGTCAACGAGCATTCCTCAGTGTTCGCCGCCCACCTTGTCCTCTCTAATTGGCATCACAGGTCTCTCATTTAACCTGCGACCGTGTCAAACCCTCTCAGTGGGATCTTACCGCGTATGCTACGACTATTTAAATATAATAACATCGATAATTATTTGCTTTTAGAAATTAATATTGTATTTAGAACATGACATGGCATGATGGTAAATAACAGAAGCAAAGGAAATAAATTCCTACTGTTTGTGGATGCGGTGAGGTTATTAATAAAGAAATATCTTCTCTAAATACGGGTCCTCTCCGTTTGCACATATGCTACTAAAAAATACACAGGGAACATCATTTTAAGTCTCGATAAACATCGACAGTGCTCAAAACTCGAGAAAACTGAAACGTAACCTAAACGTAGGCCTACAGTTATAAACTCAAATTAATAACAATACTTTTAAAAAGAAGTAGAATTTGTTTAAACAAGAAATATAAACAAATATTTTTTAAAGTCAATTCATACTTAAGCTACAAAGAAAAATTTTACTTTAGTTACATTTTAATAAATAATTGCAATTAATATAAATAAAGTAACAGCCATAGCGTTGAAACAGCTGTTCCACCACATAACCTATAATGTAGTGCTGTTTTATGAAATGTGTTACCACTTATTTTAAGTCAAATCGGACGAAATAACAATACTGTATCCCCTGCCTCTTGTGTGAAAACTTTTTCTCCCATTTAAACTGATGTTAATTCATTATACAATTGAATTATTGAATTAATTTTTGAAATAACCATCATGTGTCATCCAGTAAAAGTTTTAAAATTGCGGATAAATAAACCATCCACTTGAGTGGATGAATAAAAAGTATTTTATAAACTATTGAAATTTTAATATAAATATATAAATATCGCAATATGTATTCTTGTGTATTAATAAAGAACTAACTCAAAATACCAATATAAGAATTATAATTGAATTTAGAATTCAAAGCTTTTCGTTGGCTAACAGTACCAACATCATCAGGATGATATTGGTACTGTTAGCCAACGAAAAGCTTTGAATTGTAAATTCAATTATAATTCTTGTATTTGTATTTTGACTTAGCTCTTTATATATATATATATATATATATATATATATTATTAAATAACTTCAAAAAGTTCATAATCAAGATATATTTTATTCAACATTTACAATTATGCTGAAGCTTTTCGCCGGAGTATAGTTCCAGCATTCTCAAAGACTACTAACATGGTTTGTAAAATTATTTAAACATTACTCTAATTGATTGCACTATGTACATAAACCACTGATATCTTATTTAAATTGTGTTATGTTTAGATTTAATTTTTGACTGTTCTTTAATAAGTATGTTGTTTAATTTATGCTTGTAGATATATAGGTTTTCCAGAACATTCATTTTCAAACCTTTATTAATATGTTTGATTAAATTCATATTTTGTATGTCTGGAAAACTATGGTTATTTGCAATACAATGAGTGGCCATATTCGATTTATATATATCTGGTTTTATATACGCATTGAGATGTTCTTTGTAGCGATCCTTTATTTTCTTTTTTGTTTGACCTACATAATTTTTATTGCAATCTTGGCAATTTATGCTATATATCCCACATAAATCTAATTTACTAGTGTGATTACTTTGATTTAAAATACGATTATTGATGGTATTGTTTGTATAAAACGCAAATTTAATATTAGTATTTTTAAACAACTTTTCAAGTGATTTAATTTCATATCCCGTGTATGTGTATCCATATAATCAAAAGATGGCATGCTTTTACAACCTATTGTATAGAATGTATAAAATGCCATTAAATAAACAAAATAGACAAAATGAATTAAACATAATATATCAATTAGCTTCAGTAAACGGTTATAAAAGGAAGACTATAGATAAATTGAATAGTAACGTTCAAAATAAATTACTAAATTATAACAGACAAATTATAAGTAAAAATGAAACAAAATGGACTAAATTTATTTACACGGGATATGAAATTAAATCACTTGAAAAGTTGTTTAAAAATACTAATATTAAATTTGCGTTTTATACAAACAATACCATCAATAATCGTATTTTAAATCAAAGTAATCACACTAGTAAATTAGATTTATGTGGGATATATAGCATAAATTGCCAAGATTGCAATAAAAATTATGTAGGTCAAACAAAAAAGAAAATAAAGGATCGCTACAAAGAACATCTCAATGCGTATATAAAACCAGATATATATAAATCGAATATGGCCACTCATTGTATTGCAAATAACCATAGTTTTCCAGACATACAAAATATGAATTTAATCAAACATATTAATAAAGGTTTGAAAATGAATGTTCTGGAAAACCTATATATATACAAGCATAAATTAAACAACATACTTATTAAAGAACAGTCCCAAATTAAATCTAAACATAACACAATTTTTCATGTTTTAGATAGAATTAAAGATTTTATCAAACAGATGTTCATTTAATGTAAAGCAAATAGATTAAAGAAATAAGATATCAGTGGTTTATGTACATAGTGCAATCAATTAGAGTAATGTTTAAATAATTTTACAAACCATGTTAGTAGTCTTTGAGAATGCGGGAACTATACTCCGGCGAAAAGCTTCAGCATAATTGTAAATGTTGAATAAAATATATCTTGATTATGAACTTTTTGAAGTTATTTAATAACTATAACAAATCAAGAAAAAATAATCATCTATATTATATATATATATATATATATATATATATATATATATATATATACATATAATAGAGAAAGAGATAAAGGGTGAACTAATAGCAAGAATTGAAAAATAGTGTAAGAAATAAAACACAATATGCGTACAATATGCACACAAAGTAGGCAATCCGGTTAGGTTAGGTTCTGTTACAAAAAATATCTATAGTACAGATACAGTAGCATTAAACTACATTCAGTTTACTAAACATGTGTAGTTATGCCTAATATCATCCTAAAGCTTCTTAATACAACACATAATTCGCCTATAGTCTATTATAAAATATTACTGCTTTGTTAAAATATAACTACAAAACATCCGGTTAGGTAAGGTTTTGCTATAAAATAAAATAATACTTTGGTAGTATTTAAGCGGCACCTTTTCAAGTTGGCACTGGCTAATGTATAGTTCAGTTTTTATTATACCTTTCGTAAATGACGAGGGTTTTTGTTGCAATAACTTATTAATTACATGCTGCTTTGAAGGGTTTTACTAAATATACATTTAGGAATATTACAACTTTGAGCCACGGTGGTATAATTTGTTATTTTAAATAAATAAAACCTCTTAAAACTACAAACAAGTTTTATTTAAATCTCTGGTTGCATTTCGATTGCAAAGCAATTGTCTTCATACGGAATTATTACAAGAATCTTTCATTTCCTTTCTTTTAATATTTTTTTTTAATATGATTGCTTTGCAATCGAAATATACGTAAAGATTTAAATAAAACGATTTTGAGGTTAAGTGGTTTTAATTATTTAAAACTTTAAAAAAAGAAAAACTAGCAACATATTTGTCTAGAAAATTACAAAATTTTCCTATTAAATTCTTAGGCCACATAGTTCGTTCTTTCCACACACCTCAGTTGTTACGGACACAAAATGTATAATAAAATGACGTTAGGTACCACGCGCAAAGCCGGGTAAATTCATTTACTATTATTTCGAATAGAATTGTTGTTTGTCGTGTCGAATAATTCTGCAATTTGTTGCCTTTGTGAAACACTTCAACTAATTTTAGAGTGTTAGTAGAAAATGTTAATAACTTTGAAAAGCATTTGTAAATTGACGAGTGTTAGAGCTAATCGGAGTCGTTACGCCAAACCCGACTGAAATGTCACAGTTAGTGACATTTTAACTCTTACAACCGGATACTTTGTAGCTAGTAACATGGTTATACAGTTATGTAGTAAAATATAGAGTGGTTTTATTAAGAAACTCCCAGTTTGTGTTTGTACGTTTAGGTGTTATCTTTAGGATTATACGAATTGTAAGCGCTATCTGTGTTTAAACACGATGAAAATAATTTGTTTATTGTTTGCACTGTATTTTTTAATAACATGCGTAAAAATAATTAATTGGGTCAATAATTAGCGAAATGTCAAGTTGTATAGCACGTGTGAATACCACGTAATGAAGGTAAACAAGACGAAGGCAAGAAGAGCAAAGAGGGATAGTGTTATGAGGTGAGCAAAGAGAAGGCACCAAACTTAGAGGAGGGATAAATAAGAACATGTCCTGTGGTAGATAAAATTACTTATAATATTTAGGCCTAAATCTTAATAAAATCTAGGAGGTTATAATAAGGTGTTCGACTTTATCTTCGGTTAGACAGATGTCGCCTTCGAAACAAACCATCTCTCTACAGCTTGGCCCCGACGGAAGTACTAATTTTGCCTGGCATGCCTTTTCAGTTTCGAGTAGGCAGCAGAAGAAGAGGTGTATGTAATTCACAACATACCCTCGCTAACAAAGTATTTGCAAGGTAAAACCCTTCCTCATCCCTTACCATATGGATAACCTAGCCCCCAGGGTTCCTGCATGATCTGTCGTTGGGATTTTCCTGGCAGGGTTTCTTTCTTTTCATCCCACTCTTATCGCGATACTTACACTACTGTTTCATTTCACTATCTTCTGATTTTCTATGGAAATAGCCAATGAGCTTGGTGCATGGGCTATTAATCCCGTTTCCTTCACTCGCGGTAGGGATACTAACCGCATGTGCATATGTGAAGGGTAAAAAAACACCATCGCAAGGTTCCCATAGACTTACATTGAAACAGTTCGATTGTGCGGAAATTTGTTGAACAATATTCCATAAATTTAAAACCTAAGCATAAAATTAAAATTATTGCCCTTAATAGAAACTGGTCGTAATGGTTGTAACCCGGGAAAGTTTTGGCTATCCCCTCAGATAAACTGGTTTGAATTTCATCGAGTTACTGGCAATTTTACATTGAACATTTAGGGCTTTACGTATTCTTCAATACATTTTATCTCCGTTTCAAAATTGGGCCTAAACTGAACAAAGTTTAACCATTCAAGAGCGTGTTTCATATTAATTTCCTAAATTATTCGTTTAGAAAGATAACACGTGCTGGGCTTTTTGTTGTTCGCCATTGTGACTTAATGGTGTTATTACCTTTATGGGAGATGTCGTCGTGTTGCGCAGTGGGCCAAGGGGTAGTTGGTCCTAGAGGGTGGTGACCCAAGGGCTGGTGGTGATGAGGTGGAAGCAAGGGTTGCTCCGGCCGTGAGATTCCTTGCAGCATACTCTGTAACAGAAACAGATTCATATTTGTAACACGTGAGGCAGAATTATAATAAATTCCTAACAGTGTGTACATAAACGTTAGATTAATAAATTTATAAGTAATATCTCTTCATGTTAGGGGAAAACAAGTCTACCTCAAGGCTTCCTCCCAGGGCCTATTAGTTTGGGGGCGCTCTAGTGGAGTATATGTTTAAACTTGAGGGTCGTTACAGCTAGACACGAAGTAAATCTATTCCTATTTACGCGCAGTTACTTTCACTTGTTTAGTCTAACGGTTACTTTGCTTCTTTTGTCCCTAGCACGTTTTGCCTAATCCTTTACCAGATTTACAGACATCTATTTCCCACTAAATGTTTCTAAACGCCTTTTTCTATTCTAATTTATAATTATATATTTCCAGTATCCTAAAAAAATTAGGAAAAGAAATCCTATTTGTGTAGCGAATTCTAAGAACAAGCCTGTTGAAACCCCGTTGGCTAAAGTTTTGCAACTCTCTCTCTCTCTCCCCTTCTCCTTCTCCCCCTCTCTCTACCTTACCTATATATCTGTCCGTCTCTCTCCCTTTTGTCCCCACCTCTCTCTCTATGATATATATTACTTACACTTTAATATACTAAAACAAGATTCTTACTTGGTATGTATGCTAGTCTACTTTCGAGATCTATTAATTCACATGTTCTCACATTAAAGGCTAAGTGATAAGTGAATATAAGAAAACAGTGTAGCAAAGTTAAATAAACACAGACACAGACACACACACACACACACACAAACACACACACACACACACACTCACTCACTCACATACACACATACACACACCTACACACACACACACACACACACACACGCACAATATCTCTCTATCGCGGCTTCTCTCTCGTGTTGCACTCCCTGTATCTCACACATTTTCCTCCAACTCTCTCCGGCTCTACCTCTCTCTCTCTCTCTCTCTTTCTCTCTCTCTCTCTCTTTCTCTCTCACCCCTCTTTCACTCTCTCTCTCTCCCCCACTCTCTCTAATGTCTTTTACATCTCCCTGCTTTTCACTCTCACACACTCACAGATACACTGTCTCTGTTTCTCTTTCAATCATTAAATCTCACTGTCTTGGCTTCCCCCTCATGTCTCTTTTTTAGGCTATGCTCTTCACGACTCTCTTATTTCTCTTTTCCTCTCTCTCTCTCTCTC